>WAAG01067062.1:55840-121155 GCA_013390105.1 Tichodroma muraria
CCGGTGAGTGTCTCAGCACCGCGGACAGCTCCGCGCTCCGCGTTCCGCGCTCCGGGCTCTCAGCTGCGCGCCCCGCACTCCGGGCTTCGCGCTCCGGCTCCGCGCTCCGGCTTTCACGGCACCGCGTTCCGCAATCTGGGCTCCACGCTCGGCTCCGCGTTCCGCCTCTGAGCTCCGCGGCTCCGCACCCCGCGCCGCTCTGCCCCGCGCCCCGCTTCCCCGCGCATCGCAGCCGCGCCCGGCCCCGGCCGCCTGCGCTTTGCTCTGTGCGTGTTCCCCCCTCTCCAGCCCGCGCCCGGGCAGGAGGCGCGGAGTTGAGCGCGGAGGGAAGCGGCGGTGGGCGAGGACCCGCGATTCCCGGCCCGGCCGCGAGCGGCTGGGCGAGGGAAGAGAGGGTATGTCGGTTGTTTTTGGGGGGGTGGTGAGGGCTGCCTGCACTTTCTGCAAGTTCCTTTTGTGGCTGGAATGAGGTTGAAGAAATTTGGCTCTTGGCACCTGCGTCATACGGAGGCAGTTCGTGGAGGGAGAAGGCTCCTTGCTGCATCCTTGCGGGCAGCTCTGGGGGGCCCATTCACACCCTCTCCCCGTCAAACCCAGGCTCCATCTCTTCTTCTTAGCCCACTCCCTCCCTTCTGCCCACGACTCCCACTCCCCGCAGGGCCGCGGGGGCAGCAGCATCCCCAACTCCGCGAGCTGGAACGAGCCTGGGCAGCCTTTCCCTCCCTCCCTCCCGCACCGGCTGCCGCCTGCGCGTGGATGCTGTCGGCGAACGCGAAGCCCACCCAGGCTCTGCTGAGCCTTAGCCCCGGCTTTCTGCTTCAATTCACCAAAGTTTGCACACGGTTTTTGCCTCCTCTCCCGCCTGCTCAAGCAGCAACGGTGCCTTTCTGTAGGAGAGCTGACCCCTGGAAGGGGCGATCGCAGAGCTCCGGGCTGAAAGATGCTCCCTGAGCCTGTGCAGAGCTGCGACTTCTGAAGCCAGGGAGCGGAGCGCTTGCTTGGCGAGGTCACCGCTGACGGAGGGGTGGCAGAGCATCTGGAGGAAGGGACGCCGAGGGCGTGTCTGAGGAACGCATTAATTAGGCGTGCTTCATTAGCAGTTACCTGCTATGGCTTCTGGCAGAATCCATCTATCCGGAGAGGAGGAGAAGGCTAAGCCCAGTGCGGGGGGTCCTTTCTGGGGCGGCAAGGGGTTCGCTGAGGTGCTGCGGAACCCGGGGAGGGAAACATCCCCGTATTCCGCCGTCCTGGCTGGAAATGGGGAACACCTCGCCGCTTTAAGCTCCTGCCTGCGTATCGGCTGTGCAGCTGAGACCAGACATCTCCTGCGGCGGCACTGGGGTCTCAAGGAAGGGTCACATTTGGGGATTGGTTTCTGCCAGCTGCATCCCTGTGGCTGCGTCCTGCATTTCCCCCCGTGGGGCGTGTGTCTGCCGGCAGGGAAACTGAGGCGTGGGGAATGGGCAAGAGGAGAACGCTTGGCAGGCAGGCAGGAGGGTCAGAGGGGCTTTTCCTGCACTTTTGGCGGAGCATGAGCCTGGCTGTTTCTTTGCGTCTCGGGTGCTCACAGCAGTGAGGTACAAATGCCCGGCTTTGTACAGGGAGGCTCGCTGGGAGAGAGGGGCCGCGGAGCACCGCCAGTCCCGCCCGCCTGCTGGGAGGAGCGGCTCCTCCCCGCCAGGCACCTGGGCAGCCAGAGGTGGTGATGGCTCGGGAGCCGGGGCTTTTACTGCAGCCACGGGGCAGAGCTGGGCCCCGGGGTCGGATGGATCCATCTGTAGAGCCACTGTACTGCCAGGACTGGAAAAAACCGTGCTGGCTGCTGGAGCTCATCGTGCTGGGGCTGGGGAGGGATTTGACTGTAAGGCCTGGCAAACCAAGGATGGAGAGAGAGTTTGTTCCAGAGGCTGAGGTTTCCTCTGGGCTTGGGGAGTGAGGTGGCTCTGCAGACAGGGAAAGGCTGGGCTCCCATGTTTGTGAGGCTGCTTGTGGAGGTGGAGAGCCACTCCCCTGGAGAGCTCCCTGCCCTGCCCTGCACCCCAAACCTGCTCACAGGGACTCGTCAGGTGGATTTGAGCATCAGCAAGGTGAAGCTGCAGGGACAGTTTGCCACCATGGGCAGCAGTCACAGGGGAACACATGGATCTCTTGCTGTTCTCCTGATGGTGGTGCTCCAAGCTCCCCAATCCCCCTAAAACAGCTCAAGAACTGTACTGAGAAGTAGAGACCAGTCCCATGGGAGCCCTTTGCTGACACAGCTGCAGCTCTGCTGCTTGACCCACAGGTCTTGGGGGGGTAACAGGCACCCAAATGTGTTGGGCTGGGGTGCGCTGGGGGTTGCAGCTCCTGCCCTGGCACAGGGTGTCTGTGAGGCTCCCAGTCCTCTCCTTGCTACTGTTCATCTTGTCAGAGACCGTAGCAAATGCAATAAAACCCAAGAAAAATGCTAATTAACAAGTACAAGCATGTAGGGTGTAAAGGAGATGTTTAACCTTATTATATAAACAAACATAAAGGAGACATAAATTAGGCAGGGGAAGAAGTCAATTCATCGATGGAACTGCCCAGGCAGAAGAGATAAAGGCAGCATGAGGCTGCTGAGGGACGGGGACATGATGCAGCCAGTGCCTGTAATCCTCTCGCCTTTTAATTGCGCCTGTAACGAGAAGCAAAATGTCAACGGCGTTAGATGCTGCTTCCATCCATAAGATGGTCCCAGCCAGGGGAGCAGCAACCTAGAGCCAGGGTAAAACTCCCAGTGAGGGTAAAATCTGGGACTGCTTGGATGCTCCCAGCTGTTGGGTACTGGTCTATAAGGCCGCTTTGCTGGAGTTACAGGGAAGTGGCTGCTAAGTTTAATGGCAGTAAGTGCTGGAAGCTCACGTTCTCTGCAGGACCTGTTTGACAGCATGATTACTTCCTGGTCTTCCCTCACCCACCCCACTGCACAAGAAATAAAGTAAGGAAATCAGAAGGGATGGGGATAGGAAATTAAAAAACAAAACAGGAATACAGGTTCAGCAGGTGCCATTTGTCTGCCTCTTGCTCTGGAAGGGATTTTCCCCTCATCGCTCTCATATCTCACAGGGCAGGTCCAGCCTCCCTTACCAGTGTGCCTGAAATGAGTCCTAGGATGCCCAGCCACCGTTTCAGCTGACTTTTAGTTAAAGATTTTCCCTGTCCCCTGCCTCCACTCCCACAGCCCCAAGGGGAGGTGCTTCAGCTGGGTTCCATGGGAATGGAAAGGGCATCTCCCCTCCATCATCCCTGCTGTTCCCCAGCCAAAGGAATGTCAGTGAGCAAGCCCCTTCCCACTGGGAAATATTCAAAGCGACATCCTTCCTTGGCAAAATCTCAGCACCAAACATCCCATCCACAGGCTGAGACCCCCTCTCCTCCTGTGCATTCCTATTTCCCCCAGCTTGTTGTCTTCATCTCAGAGCCTGATTTAATTTTCCCTTTATAATTAGCCATCACAATTTCTCCTGGCAGCTCCTTGATGAGCCTCAGGTAACTGTTTGGTTCTAACCCCCCCCCCCCCCCGACACACCCCTCTATTTTCCTTGCTACGTTCAAATGTCAAAGCCTGGTATTTCCATAATTTCCATTCACGGAGCAGGAACCTTGGCAAGGTGCAGGCATCAAAGCCATCTCCTAGCTTCCACCAGCTGCCTTCAGTGATTTTAACAAGCCACCATGGTGAGCTTGTCCTGCTGGCACATGAGCATCTGGGATGGCACAGGTTGGGAAAAGATGAGCAGGTGGGGGTATCACAGCTGTGGATGTCACATGTCCCATCTCCTCCTTCCCACGTGTGTGGGGTTTGATACTCTGTGGGCGGTTGCTGCCAGATATCCTGGTGGGGAGACAGTCTCAGAGATGCTAAATTCTCCCCTCATGTTCCTTGGGGTGGCTGGGGTTTAGGAAGGGGTCTGGATTTCCCCAAAATCACCAGAAATAGGACAGTAGAGGTGGAAAGGGCTGCTGAGGTCCCTGTCCCTAGGAGGTCTGGTGAGCAGAGATCTTCATCTGAACGTTTTCCTTCTACGCTGTTTGGTTTTGTGGGCAGCTTGACCCAGGACATGCTAGAAGCCATCCCAGCTACCACCTCCCACCCCTCCCTGCCTCTCTCCTCTCTCTCTCAGCTTCTTGCTAAATAAACACTTTCAGGGAGGGATTTCTGCTCCCCATCTCTTTCCTCAAGGTGGATGGATCTCCAGCAAGTCACCATGGGGAAGAGGAGATTTGGAGCCTGTTGCCAGTGTGTGGTGGTGTAGATCATTGCTAGAGAAATTATCCAGGGGTGTTTAGCTGGCACCTGGCTGGATGTGGGATGCTCCTTTGGCCCAGCCAGAACTCTCTCTCCTGTTGGAGGAGATCACAAATCCCACACACTTGGGGGAAATGAAATGCTTGTAGCTACTACAAGTGTAGGAAAGTCCTTTGGTAACGGCTGTTCTCCTGAAGAAGGGTTTGGCAGAGGTGAGGGATTTGCTCTCTCCTTCCCCTCCACTCATGAGAGACATTGCAGGAGGGAGAAATTAATTCAGCTCTCTGTCCTTCACCTCCAGGACAGCTCCCTCCTCTGCCCCTCACTCGTTTGATAATAATGTCCCACTTGAGATCATGCAGGGCTGAAGGCTGGGGATGCAGCTGGAGAGGTGCCTGGCAGTGGAAGTGCTCCATTGGGTGCTGGCTCTCCTTCTGAAGTGCAAATATCCTGCCTGGTGGAAGGAAAAAGCCTTGCCCTGCCTGCCTGGCATCACGGGATGTGTGGCAATGTCCCAGGGGAAAGCTGGTCTGTTTGCATTAGCTGAAGCACACGGCTGCCTGGTGTAATTACTCTTCCTTGGCCTGGCTGCCTGGGATTTGAGAATTGATTGCCGAGTCAATACCGATGCATTTGGGCCACGCTGGGCTGCTGGCAGCGGGAGGCAGGCCCGGGGGATGGCTGCCCCCACAGCAGCCAGCAAGGCACGGCTGGGCTTTGGCTCTCCATCTCATGGCTAGCAGGGGGGTGACCCCTGAGCCCTGCCCACACCACGCTGGAGCCGGGGCTGTGGGGGAGCAGGATGGATGAGCTGCGGGAGGAGAAAAGCATGTCCTGGGTCACACAGCCCGCCCTGGTCGCCACCCCTGGAGCCCAGTGCCCACCATCATGTTCCTAGAGATTCACCTCCAATAAGGAAATGTTTCCCAGTGAAGCTTTTGAACCGTTTCCCCGATGGCTTCCTTGGCTGAAATCATGTTAGTCAGCAGAAATCACCAAAAGCGTGGATTCCTGAAGTGCGATGTTTTTTGGTTTTGTTTTGGTTTGGGGTTTTTTTGTTGGGTTTTTTTTTTTTGTGGATGAGTCCTCTAATCCCCGTGGGGTTTTGCAGCCTCGCTTGGTTGATCACCACAGGCAGGAATAGGTCCTGTTGATGGAGCACATCCATGTCCCTGCTAAATAACGCGGGACAAGCAAGGAGCTTCACCCGAGGCGGTTCTGGCTGCTCCCACTGCAGACAGCTCAGCGTCCCTGCAGAGAGAGCGTGGCTGGTAATTAAAATGCAGATTGATTTGATTCGATCCGGTTGTTGTCCCTTGGGGAAGCAAGGGACACATTTGTCGTGGGAGATCAGGGTCCTGCCTGGTCCTGCCTGGCTCTGCCAGCCCCTCACGTAATGCGTGTTGCTTCTACTCGCAGAGAGACTTAAAAGCAAACCCCTCTGCAAAGCATCAGCATTAAACTTGTCTTTAATTACACAGTTAATTTATTATGTAGCACTAGTAACAATGTAAACCAGGCAAACGGCTGCGAGATAGCACGCTGAGAATTGCCTCATTTGGTAAATAATTTTAACTTAAGTAATTATTTCCTGCAAGGGGGAGGATGCTGGGAGCACCCTGGGGGCTTTTCTGGCCGCGGGAGGGATGAGCTGGTGGTGTAATTCCTCATTAATACTCGATGCTGTCGTTGCCTCCTCCTCACACCTGCCTGACACGTGCCCATCTCACCCCGTGCACCCCAGGACAGCCATGGGATCCCAGTGGGTGCTTTCAGTGCTGCCCACTGGCAGAACTCCTGGGCAGAGGTTGGTTGGTTTTCCTTCTGGTTCTTTCGGTTTTTATTCTTTTCCTCTCCAATTTTAACCCGTCTGCTTGTCATGTTATTAAGGCAGCATCCCCTTTTGCTAACCTAGCTTAATGAGGACTAATTGCAGTGGGAACTAATTAACGTGCAGGACTCTTCTCGCTGGGTGGCTGGCAGTGGGCAATGGCTGAACTGGAGGTGGGCGGTGCTCCAGCATCCCTGGTACCTGACGCTTGTGGCACTGCTGCCCGCATCCTGAAATCCTCCAGCTGCCTCGCTTTCTGTAGGAAACATGGTTTGGATGGAGCTGCTTCATTTATGTTTTCCCCCCTTGTCCTCCTCTCCAGCTCATCCTGCTTACCCTCCTCCCCTGGCTCCGTCCCCATTCCCCCCACCCCTCTCCGGCTCGCCCACACGCTCTTCCTCGCTCCGACCTTTTGTTTTCCCGGGGGCTTCGTTTAAAAGCGCTATTGATGCCATTAGGCGCTAATATGAAGAGAGTCTCTCTCCGGCTGCCCTCCGCAGATGGGGACCTCGGCTCAATCCACGTCCTGTTCTCCACGGGGGAATAACAATGAACTCGGGCGCCGGAGAGAGACGGAGAAAGAGCCGCTCTGTGCTCCGGGAGACAGCCCTGTCCGCGGGGCCAAAATAACTCCACTTGTTTTATTTATCAACTCCGGGGGGACGGGGTGTGAGTGGCATACAGATGTTGCCACAGCTGGCTCTGCCAGCCCGACGTGCCTGGGACCGATCCCAGAGCGCAGTCCCGTGTGGAGCAGGGGCATGCTCTGCAGTGTCTGTGCCTCAGCATCCCCTTCAGAGCTCGAAAAACTCCTGGAGGGAGTTTTAAAATAAAACCAAGATTTGGGCTATGGGCATCTCTATGGCCAAGCCCCAAGGAGCCTCCAGCTGACAGTATCCAACCTGCCATGGATTTCTCAGACCCTCACCTGTCTGGTACCCCAGTGTAGCTCACACAGAGCCTGGGGCAGCTCATCTTCTACTCAGCAGCTCCAGAGTTTGCAACAGGGAAGGAAAGTCCTTCTTCATTGCGTGTGTGCACACACAAAATGAAGTGACGGGTGATAGAAGCTGAACTGATTTTCTCCTGCTCCCTCTCCACACTAACACAGGCTCCCTGCCTCCCTCCCTCTCTCCCTCTCCTCACTCTGCTCTCCCACGAGTGAATTGGATTAGTCACCTTCTTAATTAACTGTGCTGGTGTGAGCTCTATTAGGTATTAAATGTTTGTCACAATCCAATTTGAAAAATCCATCCAGCAGGGCAGGGCTTGCAAGGCACTGGGTGGTTGCAGGCTCACGCTGGGGGCTCGGAGGTGTGAAGCTGAGGGGGAGGGGGGGACTGGGGGTGTAACCCCACCTCCCACCCTCGGTTTCTGGATACCCTAGAGGCTTGTTTTGCCTTCGGGAAAGGTCATCCCAGTCCTCTCAGCAAAGAATAGACACAAAGCTGACACCCCAAGGAGAGGCAGAAGTGTCCCCATGGCTACCCCAAACCACCCCTGAGCCGAGTGCTGGTTGAAAATCAGGATGGAGCTGGGAGTAAATCCATGCTGGAGCTGTGGTCCTTGGGCTCTGACTGGTGCCTGGCAGTATCAGTGAGGCTGAGCTGGGTAAGCCCAGCCTTTTGGGGCCATGAGGGCTGCGTGGGTGATGTGCAGGCCGGATGCTGTTGGGAGGGAGATGGCATCAGCATCCTCAGCAGGGAAGTCAGCGTTCCTTTAGAATGAATGCCCACACTGGCAATGAATGAGGTTTAGCTTCTGCTTTAATACCAACCCAGCTCCTGAGGCATGAATCATCCTCCTGCAGCCCCACCATGGCCCAGGCCCCTCTCTAGGGCTTGTGCCCCACAGGAGATGTCCCAGGCTCCCCAACTCATCGTGTGTCTTCATCACATCTTAGCTCTTTTATCTCTTCCTCTGCCTCCAAGACAGCTTCTAATCCATAACAAACTTTCACCTCTCATCTTGGTTCCCTCAATAGCCTCTGCAGAAGGACTTTATTAAAGCCTGGTGGAAACTCTGAATTCATTACAGCTCCTTATGCTCCATCACACATGCTTTGCTGGTTCCCTCGGGTCAGGGCTTTGGTAGTTTATATGGGCCCTATAGAGCACTTGGGCTTGTTTCTTCCTAGCTTCCAGATTATTATTTATATTTTTTATGTCTTTGTTAATTATGTCTCATTAATTATTCATTGTTATAATTGAATTTGTTTTCTCCCTGCACTAAATGGTGAGGCTTTCTGGGCTGGGATGCTTCCCAGCAGCACCCTGCGTGTGTTTTGTCACAGAGGAGATTAGCCACTGACTGGACAGGCGGGCAAAGCATCATTTTGCGCAGTAAATTCTGTGTTGTTCAGCGTTTTTGGTCTAAAAAAAGCCTCTTGAGTGAACCCTGTAGGTACCCAGGGGGTCTCAGTGTGGGTCACACACCTCATTCATGAAGTCCTGATGTATTCCAGGAGGGAAGACCACTATGGGGAGCATCACATTTGCGGCAGTGGCAAAATGTCTAATCCCTTTAAATTTCTCTTCATCGATTGTGGCTTTACAGCTAAATCACTCTCTGCAGCGACTCACAAGCTTCCCCATCACCAGTGCATTAACGGCCTGTGGGACTCCAGGCAGCACAGCACAGCTGCACCTCACCTGCTGGCCCTTCCAGGGGTTCTGGCAGGGCCCAAGCTGGAATCCTTGATTTCCAGCCTGAGATGGGAGTGTTTGGACAGGCCCAGGCGGGAAAAGCGGGATGCGATGCATCCCCTGCGCAGACAGGGCTGATGTGCCTCGGGAAGTGTGGGGTGCTTGCCTTGGGAAGCAGCTGGAAGGGGTTTGTCTTCTATGGGTGCAGTATGGAAGAGGCCAGGGGGATTTACAGGTTCCTCATATCGTACATCTTGTTCAGGTGTCACATCTTACATCCTGTCCTGCCTGCCCTCTGAGCGGGTTCCCAAAGCACATCCTCTTCACCGAGATGGAGGGCTGGGGAGGGGGATAAGAGGGCTTGGGAGGTTATTGATTCCCAGAAAGAATGTGCTACTCTGGAGGACTTTTTCTTTCCACCAATCAATGGAAATGTGTTTATCAGGAAACCGTATTTGACCTGAACAAGTGTTTTACTGATGTAAACAAAGCTGGGCAGAGGGATGGGGGGAGAGCAGATAAGGAGGGCTGAAAGAGGAGGGACAGTCATGGAAAGGTCCTGGAACAGATGAAAAGTGTTGAGATAAGGAGGTGTCCTGCCTTTCCCTGCTCAGAAGATCAGGAAGAGGGGCATGCACCCACCCTGAGCTCTGCATGGCCCCCTGTTAGTGGTGGACAGGGGCTGCCAGGTACTGGTGAGCAGGGGGATATCACTGCCTGCCCCAGCAGCATGTCTCCATCCAGGCAGCTCCTCAGAGAGCAGAAAGTTGGTTTCCTTAAATTAGCAAGAGTGCAGGCAGGGGAAAGAGTGAGGAGGGCAGGTTTCCATAGAAATGGGAGCTGGCAGGAGAGGTGGCAAAGGCAGAGCAGACATTGTGAGCCCTGGCAGGGGTGGTGCTCTGCCCTGCCCCTCACTCCCAAGGGAGGGCTTCTCCCTGAAGTTTTAGTGTATTAATTAGAGCAAAAATTAATCTCTTTGTGATGGAGGTGTTCTTATTCCTGATGCCTTGGTAAAGGATTTTTTCTTCTTCCTCCAAAGTATCGTTTATGCCATAAGATCCTCAGGAATGACAAGAAGCGAATGCCCAGCCTCAAAATGTTGGGTTGGGAATGAAAGTAGGCGGTGGGTTTGGAAAAAAGAGCTGTTTCAAATGTCAGGGGAGTTCGTGTGATGAGGATGTGGTTAATAGAGGGCAGCCAGGCCGGCAGGTTAATGTGCCTACCCTTTGCAGAATGAACCAGGGGACCTTTAATGACTCTAAGGAGCAAGGGCTGGGGTTTTCGTCTGGTCTTGAAAAAGCCGCTAAATCCCAGAGAATCTCTCACTCCTCCGTATCCCAGCCTCAGTCCACGATTCCTCCTGGGTAGGAGCAGAGCTGCCTTTCAGTGCAGCCTTTGCATATCCCATTCACACCCCAGTGTAACTGCAGGAGAAATCCTCATGAGGACAGAGCAAGATCCAGCTGGGAGAAGCAGATTTCTAACCCCACCAGGACATGGCACACATGGGTGGGTCCTGCACGAGCAGCACCACCAGCATCCCAGTGACCGTCACGTGGCAACCGGGGAAGGTGCACGGCTCCATTCAGCTGGGACAGACCGCTCCTCCTCTGCCCAAGGCTGGGTAGAGCAGAGCAGAGATGGAGCTGGTCGTGCCACAGGGAACAATAAAGCATTGTCTTGGGTTTGCACCCAGCTGCAGGAGGGATGTGTGCGCCGTCACCGCATCCCGCACATCGTGTGCCACCGGCAGCTCGCTCCTGCCCGGGTCCTGTGCAGCCTGGCCGGCTGGGGGGGGATTTTAGGAGCCCAGTCAGCGACCCATGGATGAGGATCTTTGCATTTGCGAGCCCTGGCCCTGCCCCAGTGAGGTGCTCTTCTCCCACATCCAGCAGGATTTGAGACAGGGTGATGATGCCACCACCGTGTGCAGTCGGGGGCCACACTGCAGAGCATCCCTGCCCTTCTCCCCACAGTGCTGAATTGAAGCCATCCAGCACTGAGTGGACTCCCAAGTGTTCCCATACTGGGGAAGGATCCCATCTACACCCCAGTAGGAGAGAAGGGACCCCCCGAACCACATGCAGGCAGTGCTGGCACACACATCTCTCCTCTGCTGTGGCACACACAGCCTGGTGCCAGCCTGGCCCTGATGGCTTTTTCATAAAGCCACTGCCTGCCGTGAGGCCACCAGGCACGGTGGGTTGGCACTGGTAGCTTTTATTTCCAAGCCTCCAGGAGTCTGGGTCCCACAGCACCTGGTGCATGCAGACCTCTCATTGAATTTTGGCATGTTGCCTGTCACACCCAGCCAATGGGACAGTCTTCCATCAGCTGGAAAAGGCAGGAGGGAGCCCAAGTCAGCTCCTGGAAGCGGCTGGAGCTGGGCCAGGCAGCACATCCCTCTGCTGGAGTCTGCACTGCTCCTACTTCTGCCAGGGAGGATGCATGTGGGAGACCCGCAGAGCTGGCCCAGAGGAGCTGCTGAGTTCCAGACCAGCGTGGGCTCCTTTCCTCCTAAAATAAGTGTGTTTGGGGAATGCCACACCACAGAAAACAGCAGGCTTCATCATTTACCTGTTCAGTGCCAACACTGGGGTCATATTAAACAGGACTCCAACAGACTTAAATCTCTGGAGTACCAATTGACCCCAAGCTGGGGATGCTTTCTTCAAAATTGTTTTCCCTTTCAAGTATTTGCTGCCCATGAATGTGTACACCTCTCTACCCAAACTGGGGAAAAGTCTCAGCATTTTTTAGGGAAAGGCACTGGCTGCAGCCACATCAGTTGATCTGTGTACCCGGGCCCAGCGACATCCTGCCCCCAGCCATAAATCACCCTCCCGGGGGAAATCTGCCTTCCCAACCCCAGGCAATTAGTATTTGCCTCTCAGCCCAATGTGCCAGGGTCTTTTATTCCCACTAAGCTTTTATCCTCTCTTGTTATCCCCTTTGGTGTCTAATCCTCTCTCAAATCCCACTAAGCTGCTGATGTGGCTGTGCCCAGACCCTGACAGCCATGCAGGGATGAGTCCTGCATCCGAGGGTGGGATGTTTTGGGATGCCATATGGACTATAACCTATAACTCAGGAGGGACCACCAGTCATCCTTATTAGGCTAAAAATTAAATTGGGGTGAAAAATCAGAGTTTTGGGGGTATTTCCTCCTGAATCCTGCAGACAGCTACAGAAATACATTCCCTGCCGCTTGACCCTGATAAAAGCACTCACTCCAAATGAGAGGCATCAATGCAGTTAATTGCTGGCTTGGGCTCCATACTGAGGGCTCAGTGGGTGACACCCCAATAATATGATCAGGGAAAGGGAGCTCCTTGCCTTGCTGCATCTCCTCCAGGGCTTTGCAGAGGGGAAACCTCTCAGCTGGTTGCTCACCCTTGGAGCTGTGGCTGCTCCAGCCCTGGGTTCAGCATGGCAGTGGCACTGCAAACTCGTGACACTTGTGGGTACCAGCCTTCCCCGACCATCATCCACAGGAAGCTGCATCCTTTCTTCTCCTTTCCTTTTTTTCCTCGTGGTCACTTGGAAATAAGTTATTTAATGCAAAGATAGGGGAAAGCAACCCGGAATCATTCATTTATGATGTATTTGTGGTGTATTTGATATGAAAAGGGTCCCACGGTGTCGCAAGCCCACGGCTGCAAGTGCCTCCCCATCACAGGCAGCAGCGTTCATCGCCCCTTGTTACTTGGCAATTACCCGTTAATTACTGTATTTTCATTCCCCGACCATCCTCCTTGCACCCCGAAGCTTCATCCTTGTTAGGGACATCTTGTGATTATCCGCAATGACCGTGGTGCAGCTGAATGCCAAAATCCCCATTTCCCTGTAATTTGCACCGTGGCCGGAGCTAAAGCCACTCTGACTTTGTGCCTTGGGGGGCTTGTGACTCGATAATTGTTCTCTGGACTCATCAGGACGATGGGGTTGAGAGGAGATGTCCCCTGGGATGGCCATGGGAGACACAGAGCTGTGGTGGCCCCAAAAAGGCTCAGTGGGGTTTTCCCATCCCAGTCAAAGCATGCAGGCAGGGCAGGGATGCCGAAATTGGTGGGGCTGGGGAAGGCAGTGGCTTGGGCAGGAGGATGCTTCCTGAGCCTTTCCGTAGCAAAAAGTAAAGGACAGCTCTCAGCATAGAAAATCAATTGAAAAGTCCATTGAAAGTGCTTGTCATGGCATGAGATGCTGTTCCTGGTTGTCAAGATTCTTCTGTAAGAGATGGATCCATCGGGGCGGAATGTGGAGGGAGGTGAGAAGAAACAGAGGGAAGGGTGAAATTCCCACAATTATGATTTCCAGGAGGAATTAGCAAAGGTACAAACCCAGACCAGCCACTGAACACCCCAAAAGGTGCCTGTGGGAGGTTCTGGATGCTCCCCTTCTCCAAACCCTTCCAGGGTTGCAAATGGCTCCATCCCACCAGGGATGCAGGTGATGTCCATAGGGCCCTCCACCCTTTTATGCCACTCTATTGGTCCAGAGGGAAGAGCCAGAGAATTTTTATACTAAGAAAAGAGGGGTTTTGAGGCTGGAGGTATGCTGTACCCAGCATGAGGACTCAGCTGGGAGCCCAGGGTTGGGATTAGGGAGGTAGGGAGAAAATGAACCCCTGAAATTTCCCTTATTTGACCCCATCAGTGGGAGAGGTTTGGGTTTGCTCAGCACAGATGCAGGTTTTTGGCTGAGTTGGCAGCACGTGGCTGGCAGAGGGCCAGTCCCCAAAGCAGCAGCTTGGGGTTTTAGCCTTTCCCTGGGGTGAGCACAGCCAGCGTCAGAGCTAAAAAAAAATGAGACGTGACAGAGGCGTGAATCAGCAAGAGGAAAATTCCCACCATTTGGGGAAAGAGAGGAAACAGGAAAATTACAGGCTGGACTCTGTGAGGCAATTTTGTGGGATGCAGTGGGGGAGTGGGAATAGGGAGGGCAAGGAAAGGCACGAAGCTGTGGTGCCAAAGCAGCCAGCAGGGTGTAGCAATGGGACAACGCATTGAGGATGGCCAGCTGATGATCCTCCAGGCTTGAATTGCAGCTACCAGGAAGCCTGGGAAAGCTGCCCCAAGTACCAGTCTCTGAAATGCAAGCTTTGTCCCCAAACCTCCTGTCCTCTGCAGGGTGGTCAGGTCTGGAGCATCCCCAGGGGAAAGGATGCAGGAGGTTGGGTATTTTTCTGTTGCAGGTTTCTTGATGCCTATGCACAGGGCAAAGCCTAACCCCAAAAATCGGGCAAAAAGTGCATCAGGGAGGGGATGCATCCTCAGGGAGGGATGCTGAGCTCCTGCACCTGATGCTCCTTTGCCAAAAGATCTTCTTCCACCTCATCTTGCTGTGTGGGGGAGCTAGACCTGAGGGTGGCTTAGAAGGGAGGTCAGGGAGATGAGGCAGCATTAGCCCACAGGTAATGCATGATGGAGGCCATAAACGAGATTGATGTGTGGATGAAAGTGACAGAGGAATGGGAGGCAAAGGTTAAGAATATAAATAGGTAAGGCTCTAACCAAGGTAGAGGCTGGGCAGGAGAGACAGTGAACAAAGCAGTGAGTGGCTGGAGGGCTGGATAAATGTGCAAGGGGTGGAGGACTCAAAAGCCAGGTGGATAAATGAGAAGCAGAATGAGAGCACTACCAGGGAGCTGAAGGTTGGGCAGTGCTGGGATGGGGATGTGCTACCCATCGTGCTGGGCCACTGGGCATCTCTGGAGGGCAAAGAAACACAGTCAAACCCCAGCATGTCAGCATGTCCCAAATGCAACTCATCCCAGTTCCCCCTCCAGCACCAAGTTGCTTTATACGGCTTCCTACTTTCCCAGCTCTCTGCTCAGACACTGATTTCATGACCTGAGTGGCAAGAGCTATTTGTAACAAAGCAAGAGGCACCTCGGTGCTAATTCCTGGCTGCAGCCAGGCACCAACCCAGCCCCCCGTGCTGCCTGCCCTTAGTGGGCCCCTGGCAGGCTGCACTACTGATTGCATCACCTGGCACCCTGAAAAATGCTCACAAATGGGTATGTGTACATGCACAGCATGCATGCTGCTCCTATTAACACTCATAATGGGGGTTTTGGCTGATTTTAGGATGGAGAAAATGCAGAGGTATCCTGGTGTTGGAAAGCTAGAGAGTGCAAAAGCAGAAAATCTCCCTCAGGCATAGAAGCATTTTTGACATCTGGTGGAGGAGCGAATCTCCCCTGCCACAGCTTCTCCATGCCCAGCTTTGCTCTTGGCTTACTCCCCTCTCTCCCTGCCACTGGCTAAGGGATTAAATGCACCTTTTACAGCATGTCTGGGGTGGAAAAAAAATCCACCTCAATGATTCTTTGCTCTCCCCCACAGCCATCAGGTCTCCACACACCCCACAGAGTCAGATGCTGGTGGGGATGAGGGACAATCACCTCGTTCTGGGGGCAGGACCCTGTGGGGACACCCATGCCCCAAGGCACCTGGCAGCAGTCATGCTCCCCTTATCATTGGAGACAAGTTTTACAGTCATTTAGACAAAGAGTAGTTTTTACAACTCCTAGAACCACTGAGTTGCAGTTCTGGTGTCTCAAAATAGGCTGTCATTAAAGTGTCAGGATGACAGGTCCCGTTGGTGGTCAGTTATTCTTCTTTATTATACCAAAGGCAGACGGTGAAGGCCAAAGAATAAAATAATCTGTGTGATACACTCCTCTTAGAGTTAGTAACTAGACTGTCCATCATAACACGCTGGGTTTGTGTCCAGGAAGTGTTGGTGATGTGAATGTTGCCAGCAGTCCTACCCCGAGACCTGAAACTCACTGTCCAGCTCCTGTAGGGCACACGGGGACACCGCAACAGTGTCACTAGCAAAACTTCAATGAAGGATGCACCCTCTTGCTGCCAAAATTTTGGGACCTTTCTCCATTGCTCCATCCTAGGATGCCTCTTGTCGAATCCCAAGACAGAGAGGAACTTGGAGCAGCAGCTGGGTGTTGATAGGTCCCAACAATTCTTATGCAGTTATTAAGAAAATTATTAGAAAGTTATTCCAGAAATTGAGAAAATGGGAACAACCAAGAAACGAGCAGGTGACTAGGTTTGAAAAGACAGGTGTCTGCTAAGGAAGGCAGGAGCCTCCCTTGAAATGGAAGATGTAAACCCCCTCCCTCCGAATTATTACAATTTTGAAACTAAGGGGCTCTCAGACAAAGATGTGGGGATAGGAAAATCAGTTCTTTATTAGGAAAATTAAGATAAAAATGCAATAATACAAAAAACAAGCCACTGACAGAGTCAGAATACAGCCTGACACCCCGTGGGTCGGGGTGTTGGTGGCAGTGCCATTGAACGGTGGCTGAGTCCTCCTGGAGTGACAGACGTGGCTCTGTTGAAGCAATGATCCTGCAGAAGGGGGTAGTTTCCTCTGAAGGCCCAGAGGTGATAGATGGGCCTGGTCTTCCTCTGAGAACCCAGTGGAAAAGGCTGCTTGGGTGTTCCAATCTCAGATTTTATCCAGGTAGGAATGCTTGGCTCCTCCCCCTGGGTGGAGCATCTCCCAGAGGGATGATGGAATCTTAGCAGTGAGACCCAATGGCCCACTCAGAGAAGAAATCTCCCCGGACTGAGGATGGGTCCTGGAGGAGATAAGAAAACTGCCCCACCTGGTTCTTTAACAGCTGGCCCATTGGCAGAGGATTACCCCACCCCCCTGGAGTTCTGAGGGATGGGTCATGGAAGAGATAAAGAGCACTCTCAACCTGGTTTCAGCAGATGGTGACAGAATACACACTGCAACCCGAGACAGCATGAGAAGAAACATTTGAGGCCTTTCTGTTATTTGGAGTCTTTTCCTGGGGATAATAGGGAAAGAGGGTGCTGGTCCAGGATACCAAACGCAGGGTTTGCTCAGTTTCCCTCTCAGTGTTCACCAGTGATACTGCTGGTGATGCTTTCTTTGGCAGCACACTGGGATGGGATTTTGCTGCATGAAAGATCATCTCCTATTGGCATTCAGTGCTGGAGCAAGCTCTTGTTGGGATGGTTTTTTCTGGCTGAAACTTGAGGTTTGGGACTCTGGGTTTTCCTTTGGATCTATTGACCCCAAGGGTCTGCTGGGCTTGCTAAAAATAAGAAAGGAAAGTTAAAAAGTCACTTTAGCTGACTCTAGTGTTTTTCAAAAAAAGGGCTCTCTTCTAGAGGCAAAGGACTGGATGGCTCAGGTCGTCTTAATAAATCTATATCAGCATCCCCTTTAGCCCTTATGATTTTTACACCTGGCCCTGCAATCTCTCCATGGAGCGACCATGGCCACGCTTTGAATCGCATCCTGCCCCATCCCAGGTCCCCATCACCTGCTTCATCCTCAGGCTGGGGTGACTTAGTGCTGTGCTTGCTCTGGAGTGTTTGGGGTTTATTGCTATTTTTATTTTGCCCCTGAATTGGAAAGGAGAAGGGATGATTTGGGACTTGTTTCCATTCAGTTTAATTCATTTTTAATCGGCTGACGGTAGTGATTTGATACAGACAATCTTCCCCAGCTGAGGTTAATCAGGACGGAGCGAGCCTTTCACTTGCCATTATTTAGAGAGGCATTTTATAGAAATACTGTTAGAGAGGTTATTTAACCATATATTTGTTTTCATTGTGTACACAGCTTTTTCATGGGCTTCCCAGTATTTAATGCGGAGAGATTTTATTTATTTTTGTCATTTTGTCATTTGGAGGAAATTCAGGCCTGCCAAAGTGCCTGGGATGGATAGCCCAGGAGGCTGCAGTAATCTGTTCAGACCATCTGGGCTCCAGCTCCCAGAGCAGCCTTGATGGGGGGCTGGAAAGCTTTAACAAGCCTCAGCCACATCAGCATGGGATTTTTTTGAGGTACAATGATGGAGGGATACCCCGATGGGGATGTGCTGGCTCCTGTCAGTCCCTGCAATGCAATGCTGGTCCCAGTGCAGCAGCTCCTTGGAGTGAGCAAGGCTTAGTCCCTGGTAGGGCGTACTAAGCTTGCAGGTCGGAGCAAAATTAGATCAGAAGATGGTGCCAGCCCCACAAAAGGTGAAATTTAAACCATGAAGCAGCTGAATGGTCCAGCAGCCAGGCTCCAGAGCAAAGCTTTGTGAGTATCCATCCCACCTCCAAAGACACTCCCCCCTGGGCAGAAGGGAACAAACCCAGCCCCTTACACAGCTGCTGAGCAAATATGAATTTACAGCTGGAGCTGTACACGGGCATTCTTAGGCCAGGCACATGTAGAAAACCACTTGTCAGCAAAGCCCCTGGGGCTGGTGCTTTGCAAGGAAAGAGCAGCAGCTCTTGACGTGTCAGAGACGTCCCCAGCGGGGGCAGCACCTGTGGGGGGCTTCGCTTGTTTTCGTCTCATTGCAAGGAGTAAAGCTCTGTCTGGAGACAGCAAATCATCCCCTCAGCTGGTGCATCACTCACGTAATTGAGCTGCAGTTAAAGAGTCCCCGGGGTGCTCCTTTCCCAGCCCAGCAGTTTGTGGTGCTCCTGCTCCTGACCGCAGCCCTGGCAGCCCCTGGCTGCTCTCTGGGGTTGCCACGAATGGGTGGAAAAAGCTTTTCTGCCTGGTCCGGGTCCCAGCCAGGAGGTGATGGATTATTTGCACTCTGCTCTTAGGGAATGTGGGCTAACAAGCACCAGGGTCAGCCCCTCATAAGGGGCTCTGTGGAAGCTGGCGCTACCACACTTCAACCCCAGAATTATTTACTGACCTCAGCAAAAATTTCCATCTTGTTAAAGCTTGTAAGAACCTCTGTGCTCTACTGCCCATCATAACTGTGTTTTACAACAAGGAAACCAGTGTTTTCTTTTAATTTATAAAACCTCCCAGATGTTCTGGCTCCAGCTGTGCAGTGAGCAGCCTGGGCAGCACAAACCTGCTAGCCAGGGCTTACTGAGGGTGTTATTTTCATCCCAAAGTTGTTTTCCACCATGCTGTCTGCTTCCTGCCAGCTCCTTGCTCATTTTATTTAGCATAAAACCCAAAGTGCAGGTGTCAGGTCACAGTAGAGAAGCAGCTCCTCTATCTGCTCTCTCAGGAAATCCCAGTCTATAAGGGGAAAACTGCAGGTATGGATTAAACCCAAAAGCCAGAAGAACCAGTCTCCATCCTCATGCTGCTTCCTAATTTTTCAGTCAAATGTTTTCCCTTGATCCCAAAAGAGCTTACATTTCCTGCTGTCCTGTGTTATATTCAGCCTTTCCCAGGCTATCAGTGAGGCGTGGAAAGGCCATGGCTGGGTGTTTAAATGCTCTTCCCAAATCCCTGTGGGACTGGCAGAGCAATGGTGTCCCGCATCCCACTGCCCCACGGATTGCAGCAAGCTCAGCTCTATTAGGTGCCCTTACAGCCAGCAAACCAAAGAAATAATAGGAAAATGATGCCAAGTGCTTCACTTCCCTTTCTTTGGCTGGCTTTAACCAAGCTAGAATTAGGAAAAATTCCCCCAAATTTTGCAGGGGGGACACAGTGTGGTGCCAGGAGCTGTTAGCTGCCCCTGCATGGCTGCTGGCTCTCCCTTCATTAGCCTAGAATCGGCTTTCCCATTCCAGTGCTCCCCAGTGGTGTCTGTGGGGCAGCTGCACAGCATGGGGGTCAGCCAGCCTGAGCTTCCTGGCTGTGCCTGTACCTACACTCCCCTGTACTTATTTATAGCTTCTATTTTTCCCTCTGAGTCGTATTCCCTCTTAGCGTTGCTAAGCCAAACAAGTACAGAATCTGATAAGCACATAGCTTTTCCCCCTGAGGGATACATTATTTATGAAGCTTATCGATTGTGGGAAATAACCCAGGGGCATTCCAACATGAGCTACATCCCCTCTTACACCAGAGCTGTTAATTACCTGCAAGCTGCTACCAGCTTCTCCGCCCACAGGGGTTAGGGATGTGAGGAATATCACACCCATCTCGCCGTCTCCCGCAGCTGCTGAAGATGGGCATCGCTCTGACTTAAACACCACGTGCTGCATCACTCATCCAAATTTGCCTGCCTCAGGTCCCAGCCATTGCTCCTGCGCTGCCTCTCCCTGCTGTAAAAGGCTCTTTAGTTCCTCCTTTAGCATTTCCCTGCCTTGACAGGTCTTATAGGAAGCCATGAAGTCACCTCTCAATCTTCGTGATAAACTAAGCAGACCGAGCTCTCCAAAGCTGGCAGTTTCCCCATCCTTGAGAAGTTTTGTGACTCTCTGTAACCACTCCAATCTCTCAACGTCCTCTCAAGGAGCGCAGGCACTGGTCCTGCTGTCAGGGCTCTTGCTCTCTGCTGGATCAGGATATAGCATGGTACCCAACTCCTCCGCAGCACCCTAAAGGGTGCAACCCATTCGAACCCAAGAAGCCTTTTCCCTCCTCTTAGTGCTGATGAAAAAGCTTCCAAGGGCTGCTCCTGAGTCCCCAGTGTGGCTTCTGGAAAATGAAAGAGGTACGAATGGAGCAGAGGAAGGTCTGGCAGCTCTTGGGGTGGGCACACACCCAAAACTAAGGTGACAGCAACACCAACGGGATCACAGAACGGGTGAGGTTAGAAGGGACCACTGGGGTCATCTAGTCCAACCTCCCTGCTCAAGGAGGCCCTCATATTACATGGAGCACATTACCCAGGATGTGTCCCGATGGCTTTTGAATTTTTCCAGGGAAAGAGACTCCACAGCCTCTCTGGGACATGATGCTTAGTGTTGCACCATGAGAATTTATGAATCCTTGTGACAAAACCACTTCTGCTAATATCGCACAGATATTCTTTTAATTTAAAAGGGTAAAATGTCCCTAGAGCCATTGTCCAGCACCAGGGATGGAAAATCAAGCAGGGTTGGGGATGCTCCTCTGCCCGGACAGGAGGCAGAGGGGCACCACTGGCTGGAGGAGGTGTTCATCCCTGGGAAGCTGCAACGGAGATGAGCTGGAGGATAACAGAAAGATAACATCAGTAATTAGGGCTGCAATGGAGATTAGGTGCTGGAATTGCAGAGGACAGGGATGGGCTGTAATTACCTGCTCAGGGCTGGTGCAGATCAGTATAATATCACTGACCTGAGTATCAGCTCCCACCCCAGTACCCACTGCAGCTATGATACTTCAGGGAGATGAGAATGGCTGATAAAGGAAGCAATAACAGCAAAAGACTATAAAACCATAATGAAAACTAATTAGAATACAACCATCGGTATGGGGCTAGTTAGGAGTGCAGGGAAGGTGGAGGAGAGGAATAAGGAACATGGAGCAAGAGAAGCTGGTGATAGGGCTGATGGAGACACCGACTAGTCTGGATGGAGGTGCAGTTCTCAAAATTGTAATGGGAATAATTATGACTGTAATGGGGTGGTAATAAAGATAATGGAATCGTAATTGAAGAGGGGATGGCTATAAAGGAGGAGGTGCAAATAACAGCCTTGTAAAGGAGATGATAAGAAAGATAATGGATGGTAATGGGGTTGTTGTTAAAGGTAATGGAGTTATAATGAGGCGATGACTGCAGCAGGTAGAAGGGGATGGTCGGTTTAACGAGGACTATGATGCAGAGAAGATTCTATTTCTGATTCATCATGAGAGGCTGTGCTGGAGGTGACCATGAGGCTAGCAATAACTGAAGGGTCAATCCTTAAGACAAATGCAGGCATGCCATGAGCACGGCAGGACGCTGTCCCCGGAGATGCAAAGTGGAGGTGCAGATCCTGGGGAGGAGGGGTGCTGTGCTGCAGCACGCGGTACAAGGCAGAGGAGACAATGAAAAGGACGGTGGCAAATGACCTGGGCAAGTCCTGCAGCGTTTGCTTAAGGGCAGGGTTGCCCTTCAGAGTCTTGAACGGAGGAGACAGGGATGGGGTGAGGGGGAAGCAGCTACTGTGGCCTCATGCCCCCAGTAAGGGCAGCCCACCACAAAGGCAGGGATGCAGACCCACACTACAGCAGAGCTGATGGTGAGGGGGACTACCTGATGACCACAGGCAAGAATTAGGAAGGGCAGAGCTGGACACAAAGCAAGCACATCACATCGTCCTGCAGCAGCACAGGCACTAACTGCCACAGGGGGATGATCCAGAAAGCAGTTGATGGTATCATGCATTGAGGCGGTTGTTTTAAATCCTTTGTGATGAGACAGCTCTTCACCTCCCCCTAAAGCTCAGCTCAAGGTCCCCAACCACCCCTGCAGAGCAGGTCACTCACCCTCCCGAGGCTGCTTGCCACACTCCACCGGCCAGGTCCCGTCCCATCCAGCACCACTCCTCCATCCATGAGCCTGGTTCTCCTGTCAGTGGAAAATCACACTCGTTTCACTTCACTTGCCTTTGACAAACCCATGCCAGGTGTTACTTCCTAACCTCATTATCCTCCAGGTTCTTACAGATTGATTGCTTAATAACATCTTCTTGCATTGCCCCGTTTTGAAGCCTTTAACTCCTGAAGCTGCCCCACTGCAGCTCCCAGCCTGCCCTGCAGTATTGGAAAAACCCTGAACACTTCCAAGGTTGGATTAGCTCTGGAAGTACACCCAAGGGGGAATTCAACAGCTCCTGCTAACACCAGCACAACCTGACTGCTCTAAATACCTTGGTAAGTCTTCTGCCCTCTGTTCAAATTGGACTCCTGCCCCGTTTAATCATCCTGTCCTAATTAACTGGGTGCAAGGGAAGGCTGAAGCCAAGTCCACAATGAATCCCTTCATTTGAGCAACATGCTGGGGCTTTCCTCAGCTCCCCTTCCTTTTACAAAAGGGGTTTGTCCTTAAAAAGGACAACCCACTGGAGCCTGTTCTGCACTTTTGCATCCCCAACCTGTAGCTGCACAGCCACCGCTCCGTGGTCCCTGTTGCCAGGTCTCTGGCACCAGGTCCCCTTTTCTGCAGCTCTTCTCTGAGGTCCATCAAGTCCCTGCATCTTATCTTTCTCTTGTTCCTTGGGATGGCTTGTTGTGGTGCCCCTAATGCAGTCACTTGAAGTAATTGCCAACTTCCCTGTGCTCCTTGAGCCCTTGGATTACCTTCCCAGGGGTTGCTGCCTGATTCTCTGATATTTTGCAGCCCATTATCCTTACTCTGCGGTTTTCACTCCCTTTCTCATGGTATTCTCGGCTCCACTATTTCATGACTTATTTCCTGAAATCACCTTCCACTTCGTTCAGCCAGTTCCGCTCTGTTATCCCAAATCAAGCTCAAAATAGCAGCTTTAGCTAGCAGTAGTCCTCGTCACCGTTAGAGAGGAGATGTTGCACTAACACACCCAGGGAACCGAGCAGCTCTGTCCTGCTGTATCACTCACGATGGAGTTTAAAATGCCATTTACCACCAAGCTGGAGGAACACTGGGTTTTAAGAGTCACTCACATCCACCCACCTCCTCTTTTTAACTCACGTGAGGTCTGTCCCTCCAGTCTCACTCCTTTTTAATTGCCCACACTGTAGCTGACTGTCCCCAGCCCCTTGCTTAACCTACAGGACAGACAAACACACCCCATTCTTGGTACATTGCCTTCCTTCATTCCTCACTTGCTCTTCCCCAGCAACTTTTGTTCATCCTACCAAATCCCTGTAATGCAATTTAAGCCCTTGTCTGAGCAAGGTACTGTCTACATCAGCCTTTTGATTTTGCCAATGCTCAGACACGTGTGCAGAAGTCACCCCGCTATTTTGCTTCCTCCTCCCTTTTCTGATCTCACCACCACATTTTTTCCTGCCATTTGTTGGCATTTCTTCTGTTCTCCTGTGGATAAATGGCACCTCCTTACTTTGGCAGCCTGTCATCAGGACCAGGTGTTTTTTCCCACTAAGGTGATCCCGACCTCCCTCACCAGCAGGACACCCTGTAAATGTCTCTGGTTCTGTTGGTCCCCAACTCAATCTGTCTCCATCAGCCACCTCTCAGCACATTTGACCCAGAGCTCCTCAAAACCTTTGGATTCTGCCCCTGTTTCCAGCACACAGTGTTTAATTGGCCTAAACTACCACCTGCAGATGTCCAACAAGGGAGAAGAAATATCCTTCAAATGCAAAGGACTGGGAAATAAATAGAAGACCTAACAGAAAAAAATATTAACGGTGAGAAAAAATGGAAAAAGAAGAATGCTGGAGATTGCAGCAGCCTCAGAGATAACCCAGGGACATTTTTTATCACTAAAAGTCCATTTTCAGTCACAGATGGGACTTCTTCCTCTTAATCGCTTTCCCAAGAGCAAACCATGAAGTCGCAATAACCTAAATCACCAAGGACAAAGCAATTGCAAGTCCTTTCTGTCCTGGACAGTTGCCAAATCAAACTCTGCTAGATACAGGGTGGAATAAAAAAATTCACTACAACGGGTCTCCCAAAGGGAAAACAGAACAAGGGTGAAGGATAGGAGGGGAAATTGGAAGTGAAGCTCTGCTCGATTTCAGGATGAACTTGTGCACAGAGCCCTTAATGACTAACCCGCTGTGGCTGCCCAAGGAAGTTTGTAGAAAAACCTCCCATTTTTTGTCATCACCAGAGGCTCCAGCCCTGATAAATAACAAGTCAGAAACTTTGTGAGCACTGTCATGTAATAGAAATCACAGGAGGCAACAGAACTTTGAAGAGAAACTGTAATAGTCAGCTTTCACATGCTGTTACTTGGGAGGTTTGTACCAGGAAAACATCCCTTATCACCAATACAGGGAAGGCCAGGGAAATCAGCAGGAGTTTGTGCAAGGATTTCAATAGATCAGGATATTTGCTGGCTATTTTGAAAAAGAGCTGCTTACACTGCCTGATGTAGGATAAAAACCTGAAAGAATCTAGAGCAGAGAAAAGAAAAAAAAAAAAAAGAAAAACCCATGGTAATGCATGGGAAGGCACCAGGACACAGAGCTGGAAAGGATCAATGGTTTGTCCAACAGCCCTAGAATAAAGCATTTAAGCTGTTTAGAGACTACTTTCTCACAGAGCTCTCTGCTCAGCCAGCCTGTGAGTGCTGCAGCAATATTATCCACACTGAGAAATGTCCAGGGTTGAGGGCTCCCACCAGTCTGTGCATGAGTGGCACAATCCCTCCAAGGGATTTCCCTTTAGGGATGGCAAGATAGAGACAAAGAACAAAAGCCTAAGCTGGGGAGAAAAACAATTATTCTGACCTGGTGCTGGCTGCCAGAGGGAGATTCAGAGCAGGACTTTTCTTCCTAGCTAAGGGCAACCCCATGGAGGAAGAACTGAACTCTCCTATTTGCTCTCTGCCACCTGCTTCTCACTAAGTTCCCAGTTTTGTGTCTTCAGAATCTCCAGGCATCTGCCAAAGCCCTTCCAGGCTCTGTGATAAGCCAGGAATGCAAATCTGGGTGCAAGGTTTGTGTGTGAGGTGCTGTGCTGGCACCCAGAGGCACTGGGGGGTCTGCAGCAATGGGACCAGCCCCTGTTACTGATGGCATCATTCACATTCTCCCCCTTTGCCACAGGGACACATCCCACTGCCACCAAGGGATTAGACAACCTTGAAGCATGTCAGGAGAGTAGGAAACCCAAATGTATTAAGGCATTAACATCTGGGTGCTTCTGAAATAGAGTAGAAAATAGAAAGGGAGGTGAAATCCCCATTATTCAGCAAAAGAAATTATGTTATTTTGGCTTTTGTAGATGCCTGGGTGTTGGTGTACACAGTTAAAGCTCCCTGAAAAATCATACCCCATGGGAAAATCCTACAGGATACAATAGCAGTGCAGCTAATGGAATTACCCTGAAACCTGCAGGACTTCACACCTCTTTAAGCAGTGGTTTTAACCATCCAGTGCAGGTTTTCTTAGGGCAGGGAGAATTACGCTTGCCCTTTCATAGAGTATGATCCACAAGAACCAGCATGAAAGCCCATTTTCTATTAAGATCTATTGCTTTCAAGGGGGTAAAAAAGGCCAGGAAACATTACTCAAGACACATTTCCCTGAAGCTACAGTTTCTTCTTCTTAGTTTAAGTTAGGATTTGAGAGTTGGACTCTCCCCTTTCGGCATCCATGGTCATTTAGTTTGGAATAAAAATCAGGTACGTCACAGTCAAGAGCTTACTGGGACCCAGCTCTGGACTGAACACAAACGTACAGTTTCCAGTTCAGGGTTTGCCAGACAAACAGAGGAAATTTTCATGGCCATTGCTTTGGTGTCCAAGCAGTGAGAGATACACGTCGCTTTATAAAACAGCCAGTAAGAAAGAAGGGGGCAAAATTTTACCGGTATACATTTCAAAAATGGGAGTAAAAACATCTCATCCTCCTCATCCTTAACTTAATCCTAGGAGGAGGAGGAAGATAACGGGGTTCTCTGATACAAAGGAGGCATCCTGCAGAGATGGGGCTGCCTTTAAAGTTCTGCAGCATCACAGGTCCCCTAATAAAGAGCAGTGTGGCGGCACACCTTGGGGGACACCTGGCTTCTGGGTTTGTCATCTCTGGCTTGGAGCTGCTCAGTGTGAGTAAAGCACAGCAGCCACCCCATTCACTCTCACACACACACACCCCCCCTCCAAGGGATGCTCCTTGGCAGCCTCCTCACTTTTAAACACAGAACAGGTGCTGCAGAGAGATCTCAACATCCTCCCAGCCATTACCTTGACCAGCCTGCAGCCCCAAGCAGTGCTGCCAGGGGGGAGCAGGTGCTGGATGGGAGCTGGGTGGAGACACCACAGAAGTTGGTTTTGGTTCAGTCTGGGCCTCCATGCTGCCCTTGGCCACCCCTGTGTTCAGGGAATCTGATTTTCCTCACTAGTGAGGAAGAGGCAGAGATATGCAGGGACTGCAGAGCACCTGTCACCACCTGGATGTGCCGTGTGCACAGCTGGGAAGGAGGTTGTCTTCTCCAAACACTGCTGATGAGCCCAGGACCAGGATATCATTTCCCATGGCAGATGAACACTTGAAGTGGATACACGAGCTCTTTCACCTGGACATCAGCTCAGTCTGAGTCAGCCTTCAGGCAAACACCAGCAGCTCTGACATTGCACCCTCAGGGCTGTGTCTAAAAATAAAATTAAAAAGGGTAAAAAGTATTCTTAGCCTCAGTTCTGTTCCAGAGCCCCCCAGGTGACCCTGGGATTAAGGGGAGAGGAGCTGGCAAAGCCAGGAGGTTGGAAGCACAGCTCTGGACTGAGTGTGCTGGGTGTGCAGCAGAAGCAGCTGCCTCCCGCAGCAGAGGGGATGCCATCGCCCTCCCTCCCTCGTTTTTGGGGAGGAAAGATAAAACCAAGCAAAGGAAACATTCAAAAGGCCATGCCAAGCCTCCAGTGCATAAGGCTGTGATCACCATGCTGTAAATCCTCTCCTGCATCCCTCAGGTTTTGTGCTGGTGCTGCCTCCTCACAGGCTTGGTCACGCTCTCTGGAACAGTGTATATGGGAGATTTATTCTCCCTTAGCAAGCTGAGCTCACAGGCAGCATCTGGCTCTTCACAAAGGTCACTCTGCTTTGTTAGCATCAGTACTTCAGCCAGATTTGGCAACAGGAAGCCAAGATCCACCAAAATCTGGCTTTGCAGTAATATTTCCTCCCTCTCCTTAGTTTAAGATTCCTTAGAAAACAAGTTCTAATGAAACATGACTTGAGAGATTTCCTTTCAAATAAACTCACGCTTCAGGGCCATTTCTCAACCAAAACTATCCAAAGTTTAGCTCCATACAAGTTTGTGAGCTGATCTGATATGCTTCAATCTGCCTTTGCCAACCAACACTGTACTCCAGCAGGCAGACCTGGCCTGAAGCCAGGAGCTGGAGCAGTGCTCACAGGGTGCTCCACTGCCCTCGGCAGGGCTCACAGACCTGAGCAGCTGCTCAGGAGCAGATTTGCTCCCTGGTCCCAGGCCCATGCATTTGGCAATACGTGATGGTCCCTTCCAGCAGCCACTGTACTTTCTCCCAGCCCCAGGAAACAGGGACTTCCACAACCAATACAGTTTTGTGGCTATTTAAGATTTAAGTTCCTGCTGTTGCAGCAATTAAAAAAAAGTAATCTTTCGTGGTTCAAGGAAGGCTGACATGAAATGCAGGCAAGTTTCCATCATCTATTCTCCCCCCCCCAAAAAAAAAAAAACCAACAGAACAAAACAACAAAACAAACCCAACCTAGACTAGATAGAAGTTTTTTCACAGTTAGGGTGGAGAGGCACTGGCATAGGTTGCCCAGAGAAGCTGTGGATGCACTATCCCTGGGAATGCCCAAAGCCAAGTTGGACAGGGCTCTGAGCAGTGAGGTCTAGTGGCAGGTGTCCCTGCCCATGGCAGGAGGGTCAGATTAGATATGCTTTAAAGTCTCTTTCAGCCCAAAATTTTCTATGATTCTATGAAGATCCTGTGTTGACAAGAACGTAATTACAGACCTGAAGTAGACAGCTAGAGCTGTGTGAACCCAGCAGAGCCACCATAATTGTTGGATGAATGGATCCTGTCAGCACCAACACTTTTTATTTCATAGTTTTGGGCTCCAAACTAGCAAATCCCCTTATTTTTAAACTCAACCTAACATAAACTTGCATTTTCCTGTGGTAGGAAGTGCCTGGCAAGATCACAAGCATGTCTGCTACAGGAAGGATGGGCCCACCATGGGTGCACCCGTGGCTGTGGTCCAACAATAAAGCACTTCTAGATAACAAGCCATCATCCTTCCTGTGTCTCCAAAGCCATTGTGCATCTCAGCCATAAATCAGCTTCCAGGCTTTTTCAGAACTGGATTCACACCACCAAAGCCTCAGGTCACACATATTCAAGAGCTCCATGGGAATTCAATGGTCACTGGAGTGCTTGCCAAAAGTACTCCACTGATAGAAATATTACTTAAGCTCCTTGGAAAGGCAGGTGTTTTAGTGGGGGCTCTATCACATTTTATTCATTCTAAGAACTTAAAAATTGGAGCATAACATCTGCCAATCTAATTTTCCGTTCTAGATAGATACTTTAGAACTTAAAGTCCTCCTACTTCGGTGGAACTTTATCCTGTGGTTTAAGAAGCATTATCCTGTGGTTTAAGTATAGCAAAAATGCAAAACATGATATCCAGCAAGGATAAAGAGAGTTTTGTTGAGCTTCTGACTGAGTTTTTAATCATTTGAGGGAGAGTGACCATGGCAGCTCAGGGGAAGCAGTTCCATGTCTCAGTGTCCAGCACCTTCTCTTTACCCAGATGCACTGCTTGCAGATAGAGCAAGATCCTACTTCCACCTTTTACAGCCATGCTCATCACTTCCCAGGGCAATAATCCAGGAAATACACCCAGAAAAAAGCTCTGGGACAACTGGATTATGTTTCCCTTATGTGCTCAGGGCAGAAGTTTCCATGTCCCCAGCACCCCTAGATGGGGACAGTACTGTTGCCTCCTGACTTTGGCAAACAGAAAGCATTTCACTGCCTCCAACTGTTCCTCTAAATTTTGTTTACACCACATCAAAGTCCGTACGCTCCAAAAGCACCCGTTTTTGGGGAAATAGGAAGGCTTTCAGGTCACCCTGCAGGGATAGAAAAGCAGTGACAGGCACTGGCACACTCAGAGCTGTACAGGCAGCCCCCAGGAGATATAAAAGCAGCTCAGAGCCAGCATCAGCTGGGCACACCATGAAGTCCTGGCATGAACCAAGCCCCCTCAAAACCACTGACAGGGAAATATGGAGAGGGGAGACAAATGATGTGATAAGACTGTCCCTCCCTGCCTTCTCCCATCCCTGCTTGACAGCCAGCTGTGAGAAGCTTAAGACTGGATGCCAGTTTTTAAATGTCATTTTCCTCAGAGTGTGAAGATTTAAAGACAATACCTCAATCTTCTCCAAACACGTGGCTGCCTTTATGATTAACTGCTATGTCCTTCTATGACCCTGGCTTTGCATAGATCAAGGGTTTACCACACATCAAAAAAATAGAGAATACATATGCTGATATTTTATACAAATATGAGATTCAGAAGACAGCACAGCATTGTAGAAAATGAGACCGCAGAAAATCAACACAAGAAGCACACCTGAACTGCAGAGCACAAGACCCAGGCCACAGAAGATTGATGCATTTCCTCCTCTCTGACTCCCAGGAAGGCAGCACAAGCACGGCATGCTAATGCACACACTGAAATGAGACAGAAGCATCCCTAGTGAGTCCTCTGACATTTTTTCTACCCAGTATGAAAGACAACTTCCCGTGGGCACCACACCAAACTTGAAATGTTCCTCTTGAAGCACAAACAAAAAAACCCAACAAAAAGCCCCCTTTCTTCTCCTTCTTACCCCACCTGTCCAGAACATCACTAACCCCTCCTGCACCACAGTGTTCTGCTCCTGACCTATCTCAGCTGACATAAATGAGCACAGAAATTAGTGGAGGCACATAGGCTTAAAGGATTTGATCCACAGCCTAATTAGCTATGGCTGGCACCACCCCTCTAATCATCCATTTCACCTGCCAGACCTGCAGCAGTTTTAGAAAGGAGAAGCACAGGGAGAAGAAGGTGGAATTTCAAAATAACTATTAGCAATTCTGGGTGTTCCTTTAGTTTCTCCGGAGCAGCCAAGGCAGGCTTGTGTCTAGCAGACCCAATTCTCTGCCAGGAAACAAAATCATATATGACAATTATTGAAATTACTTACAAGCAGAAAATCTTCTGTTCAGCACTGTACAAGCACTAACAAGTGCAAGACTCTCTGTGAGGCACACCAGGACACTGAAGCTAAACACCAACCATGCTCTAGCTTTAGGGTGTCCATCTATTTTGGCAGAAGAGGTCTGAGATGAGTACAGGCAGTCCTGGCTTGCTGCCTGCCCCTGGCCACAGGGTTTTGGCTCCAGTGGTTGGGGAGGAAATCTGTGAAAAGATGGTGTGTAAAAGACCAGAACCCAGCAGCAGAATTCATCATGTCCATGTGCTGCATGTATCCTCCACATACTCCCCAAGCCCTACAAAACTGAGTATTAGGAAAAAAAAGCATGTCAAACTGTTATTGATCTTCCAGCCAAGGCTTGCATTGAACATTTTTTCTGTGTACTCCACTTATAAAAGAAGACAAGGAATCAAAGACATCACAGCACAGTTTTATCTCCTAGAGACCAGCTAAATACCACATTAGACAGGGCAAGGCCAGCCAAGATGGGAAGAAAACCCACCCAAGTATCAGGCAAGATTGTAAAATTTTTTCCACCATCTGGGCAGTGGAGTCATCCCTGTCTCCCTTCCAGCCAAGCACGTCTGAGGGGTTTGTTTTCCTTTCTCATGTGCATTCTAGTAGAGTATTTTGGACTTTGAGAAAGAAGAGCGCTACATAGAAAGTTCCACCGAAGTAGGAGGACTTTAAGTTCTAAAGTATCTATCTAGAACGGAAAATTAGATTGGCAGATGTTATGCTCCAATTTTTAAAGTTCTTAGAAATGCCTCTGCCTGAATTAAAGTGCAAACAAGACCATATGCCAAAGTCAATAGTACGGATTTTATTTGATAGTAAATATGAGAGAGAGAGAGAGAGAGAGAGAGAGAGAGAGAGAAAGAAAAAAATAGGAAAGAGGTGGGGGGACAGAAAGAGAGTAGCAGAGACAGAATAAAGAAAATGTCACCCCTCCGTGGATCCTGCTGGTGTCTGGATGATCCTCTCCAGCTGCTTATGAGGGTCCCCCAGAAAGCACAGAATCCAATGGGTTAATTGTATCAGGCCAGGTGGGAATGCCCAGGTACCTCCCTGATGGGGATGCAGTTTGACACAGTCTCTTGCAACAGACTCTGGGTCTGTGGCATCACTTTGCCTCCCATGCAGTCCTGTGGTGCAAGGCCTTAGAATGAGTCTGGGGAGCACTTTGGGAGGTCTTTGGTGGATTCTGACACCCCCTCAGCTGCCTCCCATGGGAATGTCCCATGGATGTGGGGATAACCCTTTCTGGGGCTGGGGGTTCCACAGTGGGGCCAGTTTGTGTAAGGGAGGATGGGTGCTCAGTGCCTCTGACCAGAGGTTACACCACACACCTGAAACCTCCTCTCCCCCTTGGCTGGGGGGACTCTGTGTAAACTTGGCCTCTGTGGGCTGTGGTCTCCCCCACCCCAAACCCAGCCAGGAATGATTTTCTGCTGTGTCTGGCTTTCCTGTGGATGCATTCTTATCCCTTGGCCTTGTTTACTTCTCCCCAGATCTGAGATGATTGAACCACAGTGTCCCCTTGATCTTACCTAGGCAGTTTAACTCACAGTCCAGGGCTCTAATCAGGCACCCTCAAGGAGGGATGGACTTCTGTGGTTGTAGTTTCTTTATATAGTTTTTGCTGTAATGGGCAAAACTCCTTCATAACAATGTTCAAGGCATGAACTATTTTAGTGTCTGACAGCAGCACAGAAGTAAACTTCCACCAGGTCATGGTACTGGTCTGTAGGCTGTTATTTCAGTATTTCATAGGAAGTTTTGAAGCCGTTCCCCCTTGTCCTGTCACTCCAGGCTCTTGTCCAAAGTCCCTCTTCAGCTCTCTTCAAGCCCCTTTAAGCAATGGAAGGTGCTCTAAGGTCTCCCTGGAGCCTTCTTTTCTCCAGGCTGAACACCCCCAGCTTGTCTGCATAGCAGAGATGTTCCAGCCCCCAGAGCTTCTTCATGGCCTCCTCTGGACCTGCTCCAACAGGTTGTCTTTCCTATGCTGAGGACACCTGGGCCAGATGCAGCACTCCAGGGGTGGAATCTCGAGTAGAGGGGGGACATCACCTCCTTGACCCGCTGCCCACCAAGGATTAGAGTCACTTCCTGGGCTGTGGACACACACTGTCAGCTTATGCCCAGCCTTTCATCTGCCATTACTTCCAAGAACTTCCCAGGGTTGCTCTCTATCCCTTCTTTCCTCAGCTTGTGTTGACAGCAGGGGTTGCCCCAATCCAGATGGCGAGGTCTTGCTCTTGACCTTGCTGAACCTCATGAGGTTCCCATGGGTCCACTCCTTGAGCTTGTCCAGCTCCCTCGGGATGAATCCCTTCAAACACTCTCCTATTTGCTCTGCTTCGGGTGTGTGAGAAGCAGTCCAAGTCCACCTCAATTAGCAGATTGAATTTGCCTAATTTGACAGGGCTGTCCCACTCCCAGCAGGCATCAAGGGGCCTGCAAGGCTCCTCACTTTCTGTAGGAATAGGATGCAGCCAGTTATTCTTCAATTTTAAATTGCTGCCCTCCAACACTGCAAATATTTTTGGCTGTTTCCACTGCTGCAATTGCTGCCCAAGAGATCTCATTCCTCAGTTCAGCAAATCCTACTCAAATGGCCACAGTGTGTTATTTGTCATTATTTATCTATTGCTTAGATCAGAAGTGAAGGAGGACAGCAAAGGCAGGCAAGAAAGCATGCTTCAACTGACTCTGGTTAGTCTTGACAGAAATTATAAAAGTCTTGGAAATGCAAAATGCTGAGCCAGAATTCTGGGACACTGGGGACCACAGGAGTCAATCCAAAGGTGAATTTTGACCTGTTCATGAAAGGACTTACATCACTGTCTGTCACAGGACTTAAGAGGTCTCCATCCTGAGCCTTAGATCTCCACAGAGTTCTTCAGCATTAAAACAGTCTTAAAATTGATTTTAAGTGTTTGCTTGTGAACTAAGTTTGTAACCAACATTTACAATACCAGTTGGAGAGCTAAAGTGAGCAAAACCAAGCTCTCACTTAAAATACATGGCAAAGCAGTGGGCTGGTTTCCAAGCTCTCATGCCCTGCACTGGCTCCATGAAATTATGTTATGCGTTTATATGCACTCCTTGATGAGGCACTTGCTTATTACAGGGCAATAAAACCCTAACCTAACTCCAATCTTTAGCTGGTGCAAGCCCACATTGACTACAGCTGTTTTCCCCTCCCAAGGATCTTTTTTATCTCTGCAGTAAAAGTGCTGAGGCTATTTCCAGTTCTTCCACAGTGATGTAAAATGGGGAGAGATATGGGTTTTCCCACTTACCTTCATTAATATGGCAGCCCAGGTTTTCCACCAAAGTCCAACAGAAACAAATCTATTTTTAACCAAATCACTCCAGTCAAAGCCTTCAAGGCCTGCTATAAAAATGACTAATGAGTATTTTCTCTGGTATGCCTTGATTAAAGCCATTTTATATTCTTCTAGTGGCACCAGAGGCTCCATGCAGGTGCCCAGCCAGCTCCTCAGATCCAGACGTGTCCATGGAGGCTACCCCAGCTGGCAGGAAGACAAAACCTAAGGAATTACAAAATCTGAGATTTGGACTGCACACCCACAGCATGACTTACTGTCCATGACCCCCATTCTAAAAGCCCAGACCAGCTCTGTCCTACACCTGTGAGCCCCTCTTGCTACCTCAAGCCAGACAGGCTCCTGCAGGTTAGGAAATCCTTGAGTCACCAGGATCTCTGAGGCTCAGGAGTGGTCACAGCCCTCCTCTCTCCTTCCTCATCCCCTCTTGCTATTCAACAGAAGCCCAAAAACATGAGAGGCAAGAGGAAATTTCTCCCTTTTTTTGCTTCCTAAAGAGACTTTCAGCCCCCATTTTCCCATCTCCACGTCTTGAGATGTCACAAGAGGGAGGACGAGGGCTAGCTGTAGTTTGGATTGTCCCATTGTGATGACTGTTGCTGTCTAAGGGGAGGAAAACTGGGCAGGGAAGGTGATGACCTCACTTCATGTTGTTGGCCCAGCAGCACAGGACCACAAAGGATAATCCTTGCTCCAGCGCTCTTCAGGCATAACCAGAGGTGATTTAGCTGGTCACCTCCAAGGTCCCATCTTTCCTGAGGGGACCCACCTGTGTGAGAAGCCATGCATTCTTTGGAAAGCATGCTTGAAGACAAAAAAAATGATTTCAGTGCTGGGATGAGAGCCTTGGTCCTGGGATGGGGAAGCCACCTCTCCAGCACTGGGCTGGACCAGGGCTGGCAGGCAGTTCAGGGTGCAGCATCCTGGTGTTGGGGCAGCTGGTACCCACGAGCAGACCTAGGGCCATACACCTCCTCTCAGCCATACATCCATGGCACGCATTAACCTCAGGAGATATCCCAAATGTGCACCCCCAGCATAATTCTTTCCTCCTGCCATGTCTGGGAATGCCACCTCCTCTCCATACCCACACATGTGGCTGGCCAGTGATGAGAAGAGCCCCAGATTAACCTATCTGACAAAACAGAGTCTGTCACATTGCCTGGGAGGAGGAATATGTCCAAACCCATCCCAGCTGCCTGAGTGGGAAGAAAGTGGTTATTGCTGTAAACTCCATATACATTATTTATCAAATGAAATCTCTGCAGCAGGAATATGATTCATTTCTCTTCTCCAGCTTGCTCATGCTCTCTTTGATTGTCTTTTCAATGGGACATGATAGAAAATCTTTGCAGGCTCCCTGTGGTCACTGACCAAAAGTTGCTCCCCTCCTGAGGAGATCCTGCAGGTCCCCAAAGGGGCCTGGAACAAGCTTTGCCCAAGGAAAATCACCCTCCAGCCAGCTCCACTGTGGCAGCTTTGTTCCAGCCTCAAACCTGTTCCACAAGTATCTGCTGCTGCTCTTTACATTCCAGGGAAATTACAATGGGAAGGTGAGTAGAAAATATCAATTATTGGAAGGTTCAACCAGCACGATTCCTGCTGCTACCTGCCAGCTACCTGGCAGGTAGCATGTGCATGTAAATCAGCTGTAACGTGCTGTTTAATTTGAGTAATACATTAAAAAGGAAGGAAAATCTGAATTTTTTCCAGTATGGGGCTTATAAAGCAGTTGGGGGAAAGTCACAGCTTACAAAACTGTGATCACATCAGCTCTGCTTCATCTCTGTGGTGTAAAATTACATGTGAAGGGAAAATGAATGCAAAAATGCACCAGATGAACGTTCCTTTTCCATCCCCCTGACTTTGGGTGAGGGTATAAATCACTTGGCAAGTTCTGCTTTCACTGAAAGCAAACCAAATTCCTGTGTGCTTCTGCTCAGAGTTCTCAGGGGAACATGCTGCAATGCACTAATTATGGTTAAAAAAGCCAGGGAAATAGCAGGGATTTTCCTCTGCTGGTCTGCAGCGCTGCTCTCCATTTGAAGGTGGTCGGGGTGGTTACACGGGCTGACAGAGGTTAAGGTGCATCCAAGTTCTTCAGCGTGACTCTGTGCTTCATTGCACACCCCTTGATCTTCATCAAGGCACATGCTCGATCCGTGCCGGGGGTAATGGGTGGCAGCGTTTTGGCAAAGGAGCAGCCCAAGCCGGGTTTGCATCCGCTTCAGCGAAGCCCCGAGGAGGTCTGGATTGATCTGCAGGCTCTAATGCAACATGACAGCCAAGATGAGCTAAGGACTCGCTGCCGGCGCCCGAGTGGAATGCTGGGAGCAAATGGGGGGAAAAGCCCCGTGCCCATGGCTGGGAGTGCTGCAAATCCCGATGGCTGGTTACGGGAAGTGAGTTCACAGCACAACTGAGGTGGGATGGATGAACCATGGAGGCTCTCGTGCCTGGTTTTCTCATGCAGGGGGATGAGTGGGTACTACACTGACCGGTCCTGCCTTATTCTGAAATCTGCAAGTCTATGCCTGTGCATCAGCATGCAGACAGACAGAGGGATGACACTGAGTGGGGAATGGGAAGAGGTGACAAAGTCGTGGCTGTTGGAGAGGGAGAAGAAGGGAGGTTTGTCTGTCCTGGGTAATAGCACCTTTGCAGCACTGTGTTAGTGGAGTCCACACCATGCAGGTCCTACACTACCCTCCAAAATTAATTACCAGTGCCTCTGCTGAAGATAAAACTGAAATCATATTTATTTTTGTGCTTACATTCTTGTTGCCATGTAATTAAGAGCTGCCATGTAATTAAAGAGGATTTAGAGGGTATTTATGGCCTGTGATGCTCCATAATTGCAGCTAACTTCTCATTTACAGCTTCTAAGCATCTCCAGTGGAACTCCAGGAGCTGCTGGGGCAGGGACAATGGCCATCACGGGGCTTGGGAACACAGTGCAGAGCTTTAGCACTGAAGGCTAGCATCTTGAAAGGTCTGTTGCCATCCCAAAATCTTTCTTCAGAAAGTTAAACTCTCCCCAGGCACAGGGCAGGAGTGATGACCCCAGAAGCACCAGCACCCAGAAGCAATTTATGGCAAATTATGCCCATAACTTTTATAACTCCATAAATTATGGGGGTGCTGGTGAGAACAGCAGCAGGAACTATCCCAGCCTCTGTCCCCAGCTCTCCCTGGTAAAACTCCTTTAACTCCCAGAGATACCATGTAAAGATGAAATAAACCCTTCTGCAACATGCAGGCCTGCTGAGGGGGGATTTATTTCACAGCTCTGTGTGAATAAATATATGGTGTGAAGTGCAGGATGTGAGGACTTTTCACAGGCAGGAAGTCCCGAAGGACACGGCTGTCCTGGCAGCAGGGCAGCCGAGGCCATTTCCAACAGACATCAAATCTTAGTGCTCAAAGGGCCAGGCTACCAAATACTCACCTGTCACAACTCAAAACACATGCCCAGCCTCACAAGTTGGTGTGGAAGAGCTCAGTGTTAGCAACTCCCATTAGGAGCTGGGATTTCAGGCACCACTGGACCAGGGTGGTTCACATGGACCCAGAGGGGAATGGGTCACCTTCCTGCAGGACATTGGACACCATGGGTGTTATAGGTCTTCATATTTGTGCTGTAGAATAGAGGAAAGCCTTTAACCATGAGCCATCCTGTGCCACGCCATACGTTTGCAGCCTGTGCTGCATCCCAGCATCGCCCACGGAGCACTGGGGCTGATAACAGTGAAGAGGGACAGGCAGTGGCCAGACCAAGCTCACTGCTAACAGCTTTCATTATGAAACTGGGCACCCACCTTGGTCTTCAGTATCAAATTAGATGCCCACCTTTGCAAGCCAGTCACAGAAGCAGATTTTGCACTGAGCAAGAATTCTTTTGTGGCATGTGGTTAATCACAGTTTGAATGGGGAGCTGATGACATACCTGTAAATATAAATATGTAAATGAAGACAGCACCAAAATTTGCTCTTTAAAATGCTGGGATAGACTCAGATTAAACCTGGCACCTATTGCTAAAATAAGACTTAACCTGGTGATTCCCAGACTTTGCAGGGGAGGAGGCAGGAGGCAGCTGTTGAGGTGATGTGAGGCCAAACATGCTGGATCCGGACGCTAAATGTGAAAATAACAGGAGATTCCCCCCAAAACCTCTGCACTAAGCTATTGCCTGCTTTCCTGTGGGAGTTTATAGAGGTTATTGATATATTCCATGGCAAGTCAATAAAAGAATAAGTAATGAAAGCAAGACACAATGTAGGTTGCAATGACAGAGGTGTGTGTGAATTTTTAAACTGGCAGAATGTGCAGTCAGTTGGGAGAGCTGTAGATTTCTTTGTCTGCATATAGTTAGGGAAAACTGGTAAAAGCATCAAAGTATTTCATCCTTAAACATGTCACTGGTCAGCAGGGTGAAAATCATTCCCTCTCTGAGAGCTGCTTGGTAACAGCACGGAATGGAGATGGAAATACCCAGTTGAGATTCTCCGGCATGGTGCAGTTTCCATGTTGGTCCTTGGCTCCAGACCCATGAGTCCACAGGATCTGGCCTTCAAGCAACCACTGTTACAGTGGATGGTTTGCTTCTCTAAGCTTTCCACCTCCTTTAATTTCCCCAAAATCCTAAAACAGGCTGTGTTTAGAGGGGTGATAAGGATTGCAGTTAAGCAGAGAGTGCAGAAGGAGTTGATCAGGGAGAAGGCTTAATTTGCTTTCACACAGCAAGGACCTTCACTCTCCCTCTGGAGTTAATGCAATGAAAACCGTTTTAAACAGACGAATTACACATCAGTAGATCAATAATAACTGGGCACCAATGCTGTTTCCCTTCAGAAAGCTGCAGGAGGGAATCGGTCTGCAGGACATGCTGCATCTCCACATCTGCTCAGGAGGATCCTACTGGTGCAGACCAGTCTCGTGACACCAAATTTGAAGCAGTTTCAGCTGCTGAGGAGCTGACCCAATTATTTCCACTATTTCTTCGTTAGCAGCTGCTGCAATGCAAGTTCTTTCCAGTGGGGCAGGAAAATCACAAGAGTTTCCTGCTGAATCACAAAGCAAAGCAAAAGCAAGGCACACACCACAGGGGCTGAGAATCCTAGAATCATTTGGGTTGGAAAAGACCTCTAAGATCAACCATTAATTTGGCACCGTGAAGCCCACCACTAAACTACGTCCCCAGGTGCCATATATACAAGTTTTATTAAAATCCCTCCAAGGATGGAGATTCACCACTTCCCTGGGTGCCAGTGCTTGACGTGTGCCTTGCTACGTACACATCCTCACCTGCCATGGCTGAAGGACATGGCACCCAGAGAGATTTCAGTGTCAAGGCAATAATGATGCTGATGGATGGGAACGATGACCTGCCCTAAACCAGTGAGTACTGCAGCCTCACTTTGGAGATCCCAAAAAACTCCAGAGTTGGGATTCGGAGCTTGCAATGCAACCCACGACAGTTTTCCAGTTGTGTAATCGTTTTGGAATCAAAAGTCTAAGGCTAGGAAGCCAACCAGGGATGCCATGGAGCTGAATTTCCTTCCCAATGAACCCAAGAGGAAAGCTGCATGGGCTGCATCTTGCCATAACATGGAACAGGCACCATCTGCACTAAGCACTCGGTTATCTCCAGGGTGTTTTGGGCAGCCTTGAAAACCATCCATCAGCAGGTATTCTTGGCTTATGGAAAACCTGCGAGACACTTTTCAACATAAAAGTCCAAATAATACACTCGGAGGCTTCCCGCGTCACCATACCCCGGGGTCACTCACCATTAACAGCAGTGGGAGCAAATCCATCACAGAGGTTCAGCTCCTGCCAGCTGTGCTTCAGCTGCATCACAGCTCCAATCACACAGTTCAGGGACCTCTGGGTGCTAGCAAATACTTGCTTGCTTCTGCCATGCTGAGGAAGCAGGCAGCAACCCCTGTTTCTGGATGGCTTGTTGGTCAGCATCAAGGCCTGAACTCCAAATAGATCTGATTTTCCAGCTGGTCATCTGCACCAAACAGCAGGGTTTGGGGTTTACCTGGTGTTCAGAAAAAGGGAATGCAATAAATGTACATAAATATATATACACATATATCCATCTTTATATGCTCTGAGTAGATTAAAAGGTTTCTCACCCAAAAAAAAAAAAAATAAATCCATTTTCACACCTTTAGTGACTTCAAAAACATTTTAATGCACAATACATGGGTGAAGAAAAAAATATTTTCCTCTCTCAAGCATCTTCCCAGGCAACATTTGACTTTTTTTTTTTTTTACCAAAGCAATTCATCAAAACTGCCATGAAAATAGAAATATTGTTGGACCATCCAAATATTAAACTATCCCCACAAAATGCCACAGACAAAACTGCTGGCATCACACTCATTGTGCAGATCTGATTTCTCTGCACCCATCCTGCTTTAAAAGCCCAGTTTGGATTTGCTACATTCACATTGCTAAGTTACAAAAAAAGGGCTACAGATGCTGCTGGGGGACCCAGTGCTGCATTTTGGGGGGATGCTGTTCTCCCCAACCCCCCAAACCACTGCCACACCATTAGCAACTATCTCAGCACAGCTGCTCCAAGCATACACACACACAGGCTCCCTTTGGCATTTGTTTTCTCAAAGCTGCTCACACAGATACAGCCCATCAGCAAAACGTAAAAATAACTGAAAATATATAATTAGGGTGGATGCACTGTGGATTTAATAGGGTTTTTATATTTCTTCCTTTGCTGGCCCATAAGGCACAAATCCTGGATGGAGAAAGGCTGATGAGGAGGAAAAGAGAGAGCTTTGCTGTGGTATATGTTTGGCAAAAACCTCAAATATTTTTCTCAGTTTTATATTGTCTGCATTTTTTATTGAGCGCTACAGAGAAATTGCAGCAGATTGATTCTTTCACAGCTCCCCAAAGTTGAAATGCTTTGGAGCCAAAAGCTCCGTGCCTGCCAAACTTCATAATTAACTGTAATAACTCTTTAATTTGAACTTCAATTCAAACACCCATGTTTCAGGGGGATTGTAGGGGAAAAAAACCGAACAACAACAACAAAAAAAACGAGCAAAACAAACCAAAGGTAACCAGTTCTGGTAAAATATAGAAACAGCCCCAAGCTTGTGCTGTGCCAGAGGCAACTGGAGATCAGCTGTCCTGTCCTGGTTACACAGAGACTATTCTGGGATGGAGAGGCATTGTCCCAGTCCAGCAGAAAGTGAAGGAGAAGGACATTGACATCAGACACCAGGAAAGTGATGGGCTCAACGCTGCCTTCACTGCCCTGGATGGAAGGTTTTCCAAGGCCACCTCTAGGGATGAAGGGATCAAAACCATCAAAAAGGTCACCAGCTGGGAGTTTTATCTGAACTTGGGGACAACAAAGGCGTGATTAAAAAAAAAAAGAAGACTAAAAGCGACCTAGGTAAATTTGCTCTAATGCAACCAATTTTACACATTAAATGATGAAGAAATTGTCTTCTTTTCCTTGTGAAGGAGGGAGAAAAAATACACAGTCCTGGATCTGTTTCCCCAGCCAATGGTTTTTAAAGGTTCTGTCACTGCAGTGTGAGCTGGACTGGGAAGCATGAGGAGCACAGGAAAATAAGGCAAAGGAGGAATGTTCATTCAACTTCTCTTCCCAGGTGGAGATGACTTGGGCTGTCAGACTGCTCATGCAGACCCAGAGCTCTCCCAGCCCACCCTGGCTGAGCTCACCATGATGGATCCTTTAGGGAAAAGCAAACTGTTGACACGAGCAGGAGAGAGAAGGACCAGATAGGGAATGGAGATGACAGAGCTTAGGAATGCATTCATAAATTCGGCAGGGCTTCAGAGCTGTCAGCCCAAGCCTCTAGGAAGAAGTTGAAAATTAATAGGGGTGTCTGGCCTGATCTGGGTTGGAGGACACGCAGAAGCATTCACCTGCCCTGTGGATTCAGCCTGGTTTGAGCTGGGGTCAGCCTGAACCATGGTGACTTTTCACCATTTCACAGCTAAGAGCCCAACCACTGATAGTACGAAAAATCTCCATAGCATTCTGCCCCAGGATGCCAACATTCCCACAGCATCATGCCCTGCCTAAGGGGCAGGAGGAGAATGCTGTGATTTGCCACTCAGAACTGTGACTTGTCACTCAGAACCGAGAGCTGGGCAGCTGTAATGAATGTACTGATAAAGAGATTCAGATCAATAAGCCTGGCAGCTCCTACCAGCAAATGAATGGCTTTCAGTCTGTGGGTTACAGAGTCGTTAACTACCCAACCACCCTGCTCAATGTCATTAGCAAGCAATCAACACGTGTATCTGCTCACCCTTTATTCATCCATTTCCCACCCCATCATTCCTGCATCCACATGGAACCCTTCTACCCCCATCCAGCTGTGCTCACAAACAGGCTCTGGCGTCTCTCTTGAGGCAGGCTGGATTCGAAGAGGGGGAGAGGAAGGATTTCATTTCCCTGTGTCTAAACTGCTCCTGTAATCCTGCAAGGAGTCTTCTGTTGAAGCACTGGCGTGGCTCGGAGCTGCTGGCTCACGGCCACAGTTCCTTCCACTCCGAGCACACACAAAAAGCCAAGCGAGAGGCCAAGGAGGGGGTGCTGAGATTTGAGCACCAACAAGTCAATCAAAGGCAGACAGTGTTCGTTAGTCACTGTGCCTTCCCCTGTCACAGCTGCCCCATTATGCAGGGACAAGGAGTTTCTCCGTGGGTCAGCCAGGGCCACCCAGGAGCCAGTGGAGAGCCCAGAAGGCAGAAGAGGACTTGAGGGAGTCAGGGTCTGAGAATGAAGCCCCAAATTGCCACTTACAGAGCCTGTCTTCTGTGAACATGGTCAGAGCCACCCCATAGCAGTTATTTCCATTCTTCTTGTCTTTCCTAAAACCAGGGAAAAAAAAAAAGCCTACCAAAGGACACTTCCAAGTGTCGTTGGAGAGAACCCAGCAAACATATATTTTCATTCAGCAGCAGGGTAATGGGGGAGGCAGGGATATTCCCCAGGGAGCTGGAGAGGAGCTCCCCAGCAGGAGGGCCATTAGAAGCAAGAGATAGCAATTGGTCAAGGTTATGGCACTGGCAGAGGGTGGCAAAGTAAGATGTGGTTAGTGGCCCAGAGATGAGTATTTGGTGCTTTGATAGAACCAGATTTATTGTTTCCTAAATAAAAAAGCAGTAGCAAAAAGAATCTCTCTTTGTTACTGCTCAAGGGCTATGATAAGATCTTCCTACCAGCCATAGGTTCCATTCAGGGTTGATTTAGGCTCCACCAAAGCCAGCAGGACTGCACGTGGGTCAAGTCAGCCCCACATGTGTCTAGATAACAGCCAAGAAGGATTTGCCTATGTTGAGAATAGTTTATAGGCTAACACCAAACATGCTCTTTTGCTTCTGTGTTCCCAGGTCCTCCACACTCTTGGCTGACTAAGACTAGCTGGGAAGACTCTTCCCTCTCCCAGGAAAATGGGGACTGAGGGTGAAAACCTGGTCCTGAGGAATGTGGTCATCAGCTTCAACTTGCTTCTGCTGGGTGCTGTCCTCAAGCCTTTTGAGTGCCGGCTAGAGATGACAACGGAGCTGGCTGAGAGGACAGCGGTGGATGAGGCAGGTGGCCTCGCCAACTGCAGTCCACCTATCAAAGAGCAGCCCATGGTCTTCCACCACATCTACAACATCAACATCCCGCTGGACAGCTGCTGCTCATCCATGTTCAAGTCTTCGGCCGAGGAGGTGAGTTCAGAAGACGACCGGCTGGCAGAGTACACGGAGCAGACCTCCGACAGCGAGAGCCAGGTCACCTTCACCCACAGGATAAACATGCCCAAGCAGGCCTGCAAGTGCTCCACCTCCCTCCCATCCCTGCAGGAGCTGCTGAGCAGGATTGAGATGCTGGAGAGGGAGGTCTCCATCCTCCGGGACCAATGCACCTCCAATTGCTGCCAAGAAAATGCAGCCACAGGTAGTAATGCCATCCTGTCAGATCTTGCTGGGGACTGAGGGCTTGAGTGAAAGGCAGGAGAAATAATACAAAACCTGATGATGCCACTCAGAGCAGTTACAGAGGAAAACCAATGTTTACCCATGATGGGGCTGTGGCTTTAGTGAAATAATTTAGCTAAGTCCTCAAAGTCAGGAAATCCCCTGGGAGGGCTTTGGTCACTTGAGTACCCATGCCCTACTTGGTGCAAAAAAGTAATGGAGAGCTCCGTAATGGAGAGAGAGCTGAACCCCCCTCACAGATGAAATTCCAGCTGGTTAGGGGTGAGCAGAGGGATCTTCCAACTCTGCAGTCCTTCCAACACTCTTAGACATCTGCCACTGCTTGTGGGTCAGGGAGCAGAAATGTAGCTGCTGCTCTCCTAAGCTGTCCCTGGGCTGAAGGCAGCCCCATGGGAGTTGGCAATAAGCCCGTTCATCTTTTCTGTGAGTGGGGGAGTGAACACATCTGAAAAGCTGAGTTTAAAAAAAAACAGGATTAAAAAATACAAAAAATACATGAAATAAGCAAACAAAACCTAAAAAAAGAAGCGCAAAACCATCAACATTATATTTCATCTGAATAAAAAGATGTGCTTTTGTGGAGACCTCCAAGAGGTCCCATTAGGGTTACTCCATTAAAGGCAGTCCCTCGTTTCACCTCAGCTCTCCCTCAGGGTCAGGAAAGCAGCATTCAGCTGAAATGAGATGGGTCAGAAAGGTTTGGGCTAGCAGCTGCATTTTCATGGTAGAGGAGCCAGCATACTGATAGCTTTCCTTGTCTCGAGGAAGATGGGCTGTCTCAAAGGGCATCCCTCCCAAATGCAGCCCAGGTCTGCTCGTGCCTTCAATGCACCAGGGCTCCTTGCAGGGAAGAAAACACCAATCAAGGAGAACCACACAGGGCATCTTTCCAAGGGAAAACTGCTTTTCACACCAAGAACAGCAACAAAAAAGAGAAATTAAAAGCAACCTTTTTACGCCTAATACTCACTGCACGTTTTTTACAGCTGTTAGCCTGATTTTTCCAATGGTACTCCAATGCCTCTATGTGTAGGACATATCAAAATTAAATGGGTATAACCAATGTTCAGGTCAAGAATTCCACCAAAGGTGTGTTGGTCAGGGAGGGAGAAACAAGGATGGGCACACAGCAGGATGGTTTGGGCTGGCATCTATCTATGGCCAGTGGAAGTCAACGCATTCCCAGCCACGGCCTCAGCCCACGCCCCTCCCAATGCCACATTCATCAGCTGCATTAATAACCAAGACAAAACAGGAAACACCAGTCTGTGCAAAGTGAGGGTGGAAATCACGTAGGAAATGCTATGGGGAAAACCTGTTTTAAAGGAATTAATTTGAAACTCTGATGGGCCTATTTGGGTTACTTGCAACATACACAGACAGTCCCATTAAACATTCATTGCTTGGTGAAGTCCCCACTCCCATCACAGATGTGCCGAGCTAAAACTGGAGTAATTTCATTTATTTTTACCAGAGCTGCTTTCAATTCAGTGCACTGCAAAGAAGATCAGGATCCCTACCCCACCACCCGTGGCATTTCCCTGAGGAAAGCCTCTTTCCTCCAGCACACTTACAAGCATCCTCTCTCATCTTTTGATAACTTAATTAGAGGCTGAGATCTGAAGAGATCCTGACTGGCATCCTCAGTATTTGCAGTCTGGATGGGAATTGTCCTGCAAAGTAACCCAAGTGGGTCTGTCTGGCACAGCGTGTAACTGAGCTGCTTTTACATGTGCATCTGCTACATCCCCCATTGGAAGAGCTGCTCGGAAAGGTCAGCTAGGATGGAAAATTTATCTGGGGACAGAGTCCTGGGGCTTGGGGGGTCTTTGAGGTACAAGGGTTTCCCATGGTTTGGAGGAAGCATAGAAAGGATTTCTGTTCTTCCTTGGTTCACATGAGTTAAAGCAGTAAAAATCAGCAAGCCTGCCTGGGATAAAGCCTTAGCTGCAGCAATGGCTCTGTTTCAGGGCAAAACAGGGGAGCACTAGCAGTGTCAGTGACGGGTACCTTCATCCCCATCATTCCTCCTCACCCCTGTGCAAGTCTGACATGTAAAGAGGGGGCATTAGAGGTGCTGGCCACAGAGCCCATGTGCTGTCCCTGCTTTTCCACAACCTCAGTGTGTCCAAAGCTAACAGTTCTGTTGTAATCAAGTTCACCAGGATAGGGATGAAGATGATATCTTCGGGTACATACCTACTTTGTATAGGACAGAGAGAAAACAGATGGGGATCTCTCATCTATAAAAAGGAGAAGTGGGTAGACATGACACCAGAGGAGTCATGGCTGGTGCAGGGGTTTGGCCAGGGGAATTTTTTCCAGTAAGAGGTCTAGGGAAGTTCCTATCAACTGAGTGCTGAGCTGGAGAGAAACCAAAGGGAGCACCTGCACCATCACAAGGCTGATGGCACCCATAGCCATGGAGGCCACTGCCTCCTAGGGAAAGATCCACCCAAACCCCACCAGGACCCCGTACCACCAATTCTTCCCCTTTCAGCCCTAAAGCCATCAGTTCGCCAGAGCTGGGCACGCTCAGAGGGAGAACTACCCCCGCTTGCCCCACCCCTGCCCTTCTCCAGCCCTTCAGAGGGCTGACCTGAGACCAAAACCGACCTTTTTCCACCTCCCACGCGGTGGGTTCTGACCCTCGGTCCTGCATCCTTGCAGGGCAGCTGGATTACATCCCGCAGTGCAGCGGCCACGGGAATTTCAGCCTGGAGTCGTGCAGCTGCGTGTGCATGGAGGGCTGGGCAGGCAGCAACTGCTCCGAGCCCCGCTGCCCCCGGGGCTGCTCCAGCCGCGGCGTGTGCCTGGAGGGCCAGTGCATCTGCGACAACGACTACGGGGGCGAGGACTGCTCCCAGCTCCGCTGCCCCCGAGACTGCTCGGCCCGGGGCCACTGCGTGAACGGCACCTGCGTGTGCCAGGAGGGCTTCGCCGGCGAGGACTGCGCGAGGCTGCACTGCCCCAACGCCTGCAGCGGCCGGGGGCTCTGCCAGGATGGGCTCTGCGTCTGCGAGGAAGGCTATGATGGGCAGGACTGCTCAGCAGGTAGAGCGGGGGAGTGTGTGAGGAGAGCCAGACTTGAGTGTGTAAGCAAGGGTTTCAAGGTGCGCAGAATCCCATGGGGAGCTCTGTGAAGCCTGGGAGAAATCCATACCCCGCAGAGCACACCACTTAGGACACACTAACACCCCACAGTGTGGCTACCTCCCTGTTATCCCTGTCCCCAAAGACACCACGGACAGAAGTCTGGGAGGTGAGCAAAAAGCTAACGAGGTTCACCCCAGCATGGGGGCTAAACCCTTAGTGCAACAGGTTCTCCTGAGCCTGTACCCTGCTCTAGCTGTTCAGACAACCACAGATGGCACATAACCCCAAGCCCGTGCCCGTGTCCCACCAGCAGACCCACACACCCTCCCACGGGAGTGGAAGAATAAACCACACACCCCCTGACACTCTCCATGCCTCTGCCCTTCCCACCAGTGTCTCCTCCTGGAAACCTGCGGGTGACGGGGATCAGCGACAGCTCCATCGAGCTGGCTTGGGACAGCCCCGGGGCAGCCACCGAGTATGTCGTCTCGTACCAGCCCACGGTGCCAGGGGGCACCCAGCTCCAGCAGAGGGTGCCTGGGGACTGGAGCAGCATCACCATCACGGATCTGGAGCCAGGTGTTGCCTACAATGTCAGCATCTATGCAGTCATCAGTGACATCTTCAGCATCCCCGTTACCTCCAAGGTGATGACTAGTAAGTATCCTGCTGCACTGGTCGCTTGCTACCCATGCATCCTGAGGGGAGGCTCAAGCTGGCTCAGTTTTTCCATAGAAACCTTATAGCAGCAGAAAATTGAGCCTTCGAAAAGAAAAAAAGGAAAAAAAGAAAAAAAAGATTTATTTGTATAGGGGTATAGGAAAGGAGGAGATGTGTCCACCCTCTTCAGAAAGACTCGGTTTGGATGAAAACCTGGATGTCTAAAAAAAAAAGAAGAATCTTCCAGAGTTTGACTGAAGCCCCCAGAATGTGGCCCAAAACATTACATTTTTTCCTCAGAGAAAATACTACACTACAACACAGACGTCTCAGGTCCTCCTCCCCGTCCTGAACGGATGACTCCCCATGACCTGGGTGATAGTGCAGCAAGAGGGGATGCTGCTGTGCATCAGAAAAAACACAGTCCTGACTAGGACTGTGATGTACAGAGGGAAACAGGAGTATCAAGCTGTAATGCCAACCTCCAGAGAGGTTTCTTGGAGACTAAGGATACAGAGGGCACGGGAAAAACAGAAACTATCCAGACACCCCTTTGCAACCCCATCATTCCCTCTGTTCCCACGATAGTGCAGTGGGATGCTTTAGTGTCCATAGATCCAGGCATTTCCCTCTTTTCCCTCCCATCCATATGGAGTGGGGAAAAAGGAATTTCGCTAACAGTTACCAAAAGCTTCCCTGTTTTTGTTGCCCAGATAACAAAATACCCACAGGGAGCAGGGTGGGTACAACAGCATGTGCACACCCACCCCGCTCTGCTCACCACCCCCTGCTCCCTTCCAGACCTTGCCACACCACAGGGACTGAAGTTCAAGACCATCACAGAGACAACGGTAGAGGTGCAGTGGGAGCCCTTCTCCTTCCCCTTCGATGGCTGGGAGATCAGCTTCATTCCCAAGGTACTGCTGCCACACTCATGGCATTGCAGGGTATACCTGGTCACCCTGAAAGCACCCAGTGAGTAGATCCTAAATCAGTTTCCAATTACCCCCTTCCCAAAATACCCAGCCTGTGTTTGCCATTTGTGTGCTGCACACCAGACTCCCCAGACACTGCCAGCCTGTATTTCCCCATTAGTTTTTGTGTCAAGACTTACATGTCCTCAAAGAGATCCAGTCCCCCAAAAAATCCAGTGGTGGGAAAAAGACCTTCCAGCCTCACCGCCTCTTTTTGTTGCACCCCCTTTTTCCTTTCCATCTCCTTTGCAATGACTCTTTCTCCTCTTCCTCCTCTTCCTTGCCCTGCTCTCTACACTAAGCTCCCCAAAGCAGCCTGGATCAAAACGAGCAGCTGCTGGATCTCAGACAACAGCCTTCAACACCCCCGAGTCACACTCACGGTTAATTCCTGCCATGGAATTTTAATCACAGTGACAAGCAGGTAGAAATCGTGCCAGAAAAGATGAAAGGATAAAAATGTTGCCCTAAATACCCCATATTTTCTGTGCGCAGCAACAAAAATTGTACATCAAGTATTTAATCTATATTCATAATTTCTACACCATTTAGCCATAAGTATAGCTTCAATTGTATATGGAGCCTCTTTACAAGAGTAATCAAGCCCCAGCAGTAAAAGAAATGCTGATTAAGGGCTCAATTATGATGTTTTCACTTGTACAAAACCTTCACTGGAATCAAAGGCAGCTCTGGGCAGTGGAGAACTGCAGAATTTGGCCACAAAGTTTTAAATACTAACTATAAAGTATCATTGCACAGCACAAAGCAAGGGCCCAATTGCCTTAAATAACTCAGTTCTCTCATTTCCAAAGAGTTGCTGGAAGATTCTAGATGCAATGTTGGCTACATCCACGTGCAATTTGTGTCAGAAGTTGAAGCTCAGGTAATGCAAGTAGAGACCCTGGGATAATTTTCAGTCACCATCAGGTGATCATTCAGGATTAAAGCTGAAAAATATACCAATATCAGAGAAAAGCTTTTGGCAGGAAAAAATAGCTCTTTCAAACTAATAGCTATTTCACTATTACTCAGGAATTAAGCTGAACAGCATCCCCCTGAAGCAGATAAATGGAAATCATTGGTTCTCTTTTCCATTTTTAAGCTTAAGCTTAAAAATACATGGAAACATTTTGGGATTTAAAAGCAGATAAGATGCAAAAGGGTGGCTGTTCCTGGATGCAGGGTCTTGGGTAGGAAGGGTATGCAGTTCACTGGGCTTTAAAGTTCTCAAATCCATGAGTCAAGACATAAAGTCACAGTCATGCTCCTGCCCATCAGCTGCCAAATTTTGCCTCTCTTGAGTCTCCATCATCGACTTTTCCCCTAAAATCAGGCAGAGGGTGCTGCGTCCTTTACTGCCCTGCAAGCAACGCTTGCTTGGGTACACGCCAAAACATTACCACACCTCAAACAAACCCAAAACCCATTCCCAAAGGCTAAAAACAGCAGAGCTATAACTGCAGCAACACAACCTCTATGAGAAAAATTGACCTACCCATCTTCCCAAAATCTGGGTGAGGAGATGCTAATTTGGTCCTCAGCAGCCCAAGGAGGATGCTTGCAGCTTCCCGTAGAGCAACCCTCCCTCCGTGGTCTCCACGATGCTCTCACCCCCACAAAAGCTGGGTCAGGCAGGATGGCCCATCTGCTGCCTGCACTGGGGCTAGGGTGGGAAAAAGAGAAAGAAGACAGATTTAGCAAAGAAAATTAGGAAAGGTAAAATGGCAATTGATGTCTAAAATGGAAGATTTCCTGTTTAATGAGAAAAGGGATGAATATGAATAGAGAGTTATGTGCAAAGATTTGTTTAGCTTGTTATTAGTGAAGACAGCATCAAGAAAAGATCCTTTGTCCAAGCACTGGCAGGAAAAGTGATGTGTACAGTTGTTTAAAGCCTTACAGATTTTCAGGACAAAACCGCAAGGCATAAATGAGTGTTCTAAAGATGGTTAAAAAGAAGGGGATGGCAAAATAAAGACCTCACAGCTTCATACCTATACATCAACAACAAAAGGCTCCTGGCACCTGAAGAGCAGGGAAAACAAGTGCAGCCAAGGCTTTGGTTTAATCATCTTTCCTCTTCTGGAGAACAGCAGAGGCACAAATGGCAAAATACAGAAGCTGGGGAGGGAGGAGGGATGGGGAGGATTTTGCAGCCCAACAACACGAGTGCTCCACGCTTGGTGGGTGACTTCATCCCAGGTTTCTCCCTTCGTGGTGGGGTGTGCCAAGGTGATGATGTGATTCGGGGATGCAGAGCGGGCCGTGGAAGGATGCAGCACGGGGGGCACCTCTTCTCCGTGCATCAGTCCCCCCAAAACACCAGTTGTTGGGGGAGGGTTAATGCTTATTTCATTCCCTGACAGAATAATGAGGGTGGTGTGATCGCCCAGCTCCCCAGCACTGTCACCACCTTCAACCAGACGGGGCTGAAGCCAGGGGAAGAGTACACCGTCACCGTGGTGGCCCTGAAGGAACAAGCCAGAAGCCTTCCCACCTCCGAGAGCGTCTCGACCCGTGAGTGAGCCTGACCTGGGGGCAGCACAACAGTGCCCAGCGCTTGGTCCCAAAAATAAAGTCCCATCAGCAAGAGCAGCTGGCACTGCACGGGCAGGGATGGAACTGGCAGCACCCAGGTGCCCAAATATTGCGGCAACAGGTCTTCATGCAGTATTTTGTCCTTCTCTCTCCTAAATAGCCACAAGTGCAGAAACCATGGCTAGGTTAATGGGATTGGGAGTAAAGACTTAGTTCTGCTTTTATTGTGTATCTGAATAAATTATTCTTCTCTGCTAATCTCACATTTTGGAGGCCAGATGCCCTCAATAAATATATCTACAAATGTATTACTTACTCATATATAACAGATTAAAACTCCCACCTGCTTTTGTGCCACTAAATGCCCTCAATTCCCACCTATACAGGCAAATCAGGCAGCAGGGCAGGGAGCCAGGAGCAACAGCATGTCCCTTGCTAACCAATTTGTTTTCCCACTCACTGGTCCATCCTGTAGACCAGAGAAAATTCGGCTGGGTCTTCTGCAGTGATGGGCAGAGCTCATGGGGGAGAAGAGGCTCTTCACACCAGATCTGTTGCAGCCTGCCTTGAAAGCCAGGCAGACGTCTACTACCTCCATCTGAGCTGTTCCAAGAGGAAACAGCACTTAAATAGCTGCCAGAGGGTTGTAATAAGGTGCTGCTAATTGAAGCAGCCGTGAGAGTGAAGGGAGGGTCCCTCCACCGCAGCAGTTTTTTGCAAGTGTGAGCTTCCCCAGCACAGCCCTCTCCTCCTATTTTGCCGCCGCTTTCAGCTCGACGTGGCTTAATAGAGACATCTCCTGGTAAAGCCTGAAACCTCCTTTCCCTGGGAAGTCAGCAAAAATAGAAGCTGGTACTTCAAACTCAAGGGCTGACCTTTGCAGGGAGTGCAGGTGGAGCGGTGGGCTCCCGGATTTGTGCTCTGTGAAGGCATCCCTGTGCTGGTATGTCTGCCTTCCTCTCCAGCACTCCCAGAGCTTTATCCCCATCACCCTTGTCCCTCCTCAACACCTTGTGCCAGGATCAGGCAGCAAAGGCATGCTTTTATGCCACACAGCTAAGTAGATGTGGATCACCTGATCACCTTAGTGCTCCCTGCTCTGCTATTTCACCTCCAGACCTCACCTCCAAATTCCGCCATGTCTTTTTCTAACCCTCCCTGCTCCTTCCCAGCCCTGCCCATATGCTTGTCCCTCAGAACTTCCAACCCTGAGGTGCAGCATTCAGCAGACCCTTATTATACACTGTCATTTTCTAAGATCTGCAGTATATTAGGTATATGTTTATGTGGTATAGTCTAAATTACAGAACCAAAGGGGGCTTTTTCACCTACCTTGTGGTCTTCTAAGTGATGAAACAGGCTGCCCAACAGGCTTCATGCATGAGCACTGCCATGGAACAGGAACAATGGCAAGGCTTGGCTCCATCCATCCATCCATCCATCCATCCATCCATCCATCCATCCATCCATCCATCCATCCATCCATCCATCCATCCAGTGGTTAAGTCCTGCTGGACTCAAAGCATCCATAAGCCAGGCTTGAGCCCAGGATGTCCAAAGGTTGAGTGTTGGGAGATGTGGAGAGAGGAAGCGCCCAAATCTCTGCAAATAAAAAGCAGAAATGTCCAAAAAGGTCTCCCAGTAGATCCCTGGTATGAATTTAGCTAAAAAACCCTTTTATCTGAAAGGTTTTTTCTGGACACCCACCATAGCCCCCACCCAGCTAGTTATGAAGATTCACCAGAACAGTTGTATTTTCTCCTCTCTTCCCACTGCCAAGACACCAACAGCTTTATGAGCTGATCCCTCAGTTTAATGACAAACCAGGAGTTGGAACCAAAGCAGGAACATTTCTAGAGACATTCCTCAGTTCTCAGTGCTTGGATCTTTGGCCCCATCTTATTTAACACATTGTCAACACCTTTCAAAAGACATAATACTGTTGCTGATAAATTTTGCCAATGATAGAAAGGCTCTGAAAAGAGTAAATTGAGTAGAAGAACATCAATAAAAGTTGTTTGGACAGTTTGAAGAGTTGGGCACAAAGGAAAATTACACGTTTTTCAATGCAAAAGTACAAGCAGCCATCTAAGACCAAAGAAAGTGTGTTGCATAGATATAGGAGTTTTATATTCTGGGAAATACCACCTTAAAAAGCCAAGGAGGAATTATTGCTAACAGCCAGCTCAACAGAAGGGCATGAGTTGCACTATAGCTGTAATGGGTGTCAATGAGAGAGCTGCTGGGTCCTGCTCTGGTGTTCACAGAAAGTGGAGAGGGTTCAGGAAAGAGCCAGGAGACTGGGACAAGGGACTAGGAACCCATGAGGACCAAACACCCTAAGTTCCTCGGGGTCAGAGTCATGGGGTCTCTTGCCCATGCCACCTCTCTCCCTTGTCCCTAAATACTAATTCCAGCCACTCTGAAGGTCAGGTTGAAGCATCCCTGAAGCCTGATGTCCCCAAAGCTCCCACCCTTCCCCATCCAACTCTCCCAAAATAACAGGTGCCCGTTTTCCACCCCCCCGCTTCCTCCGCAGTCATTGACGGCCCGACGCAGATCCTGGTGCGGGATGTCTCCGACACGGTGGCCTTCGTGGAGTGGACCCCCCCACGCGCCAAGGTGGACGCCATCCTGCTGAAGTACGGGCTGGCGGATGGGGAGGGCGGGAGGACCACCTTCCGCCTGCAGCCCCCCCTCAGCCAGTACTCCCTGCAGGCCCTGCGCCCTGGCGCCCGCTACCACCTCGCCGTCAGCGCCCTGCGGGGTGCCAACGAGAGCCGGCCAGCCTTTGCCCAGTTCACCACAGGTAGCTAGCTGGCCTTGCTGGGAGAACTGGTGTGAAATTTTGAGCCTCTGGCAAGCGTGGCCAGATGGCTTGCTGACATCTGCAGATGGGTTGTCCTGCAACAAGGATGTATCCAGAGGAAAGCGGAGGGGTTTTTGCATCTGGGGTTTAGTGATATGTGTTTTTCCCCTAGCACAAGTGAGCTGGGGTTTAATGTGGTGTGCTAGGAGGAAGAAGTGGAATGAAAGCACAAGGGTTAAGATGCAGATGTGAATGGGGATACCTGAATGCAGGTGCCTTGCATCCTGTCACAGAGCAAGGCAGAGCAAATTATTCAGCTCACCCTAAAATACACGCCCTAAAACTGCCCTCTGCCCCCTTCCCCCCCACACTAGTGGCTGTTTAACCACTAAACCTCCAGTGCAAAAGGTCCTCTTTATGCCCTGTGCCCCACAGGGATGCTCATATGGTCCCCAGGGCAGTCCAGGTGATCCCAGATGCCAGTGACGAGGCATGGATGGACTCAACTCCTCATATTTAGATGATAAGCCCCAAGCCAACCCCATCTTGGCCATGTCTCTCTGCAGCATCAAGGCTGAACCTGCCTGGGACACGCATTCCAGCCCCAGAGCCTGTGCAGACCCACCTCCTAGAACTCTAGAACTCATCAGTTTACGTCCTTAAGAGCACCCATAGCTCAATGCACAATTCTCAAAAGCACCAAAATGCTCAGCACAGGTCTGAATTCAAGGCGACACTCGGTCCCACTCAGCATCAAGAGCCAAGGCAGGTGCCTTAACCAAGGAATCAGCAGTCAAGCAGCTGAAACCAGCACAGCCAGAAACACGGTTATCTTATTTTATATCTTCTTTGAACACCCTAACTGGTTGGTAAAACTTTAATTAATGTTAAGCCTGCAGATAGCTAAGGGATTTAATTTACCATGCTATAAAGGAGGAGTCAGAGCATGTATTTCTGTGCTGGTTTATGGTATATAAATTATTTGTCATGTATATTACTGCTGGATATGAGGTTCCTACTGTAATAACTGTGGTACGTGAATTGTGTGTGTACATATCTGTACAGATAAATATTTCAGACGAGATGCTTGCCCCAAGTGATTTTCTGCATTGGCCTTCCTTGCTTTATTTCTAGAAGGCAACATTAAAATACTCCTCCAAACTCAGATCCATCACCATTACTGCTGGGGCCCAGCCCCAAGCTGTTGCTTCCCGGAGGGGTTTATAGTGCAAACCAGAGCAGATTCAGTACACAGCCTGAGCAGCACCAATAAACAAAGCCTTCGGGCAATGTCTGAGTGTGAATGGGCCTGTAAAGATGCTCAAGGTTTTCTCCTAAGAGCAGTTCAGGCCAATGCATGGCTACTACAGAGCCCTTTTTCCTCTTACTCACAGTGCCTCAGTTTCTTTCACTCTAATATGGAGGAAAAGAGTTTACTTTTTGAAAAACCATGGAATTAGCTGCCAAACCAACTTACTGAGGATGCTGTGAGTGCCCAGCATCTGCATCGCTCTCCTGGGTGGCATCTCACAGCCTGTGCTGAGCGGGAAGTTGGAGCAAATACTCCAGCCCTTCCTGCCAGGCCGTGCTCTGGGGAGGAGGAACCGCACGTGGGACCTCCTGGATGTCACACGCAGGTACCCCTCCGCTGCTGTCCCGCTGTGGCAAGGCCACGGGGTGCGTTCCCAGCGGTGAGACGGTGCCTCTCTCCCTTGTGTTGCGCAGAGATTGATGCCCCCAAGAACCTGCGGGTGGGCTCGCGGAGCCCCGCCAGCCTCGAGCTCGCTTGGGACAACAGCGAGGCCGAGGCGCACAGCTACAGGGTGGTCTACAGCACCCTGGCCGGGGAGCACTACCACGAGGTCCTGGTTCCCCGCGACACCGGTCCCACCACCCGGGCCACCCTCGCAGGTATGCGTGCACCCACGCGCCCTTCCTCCCCCTTCGTGCTCCCCCTCTCAGGCAGGTAGGGCAATGGGGAGCCCAAATCAGCGCTGATACTCAGTCGGCCTTGTGCTGGAACATGTTTGAGGTTGTTCTGGAGTTTACTGTTTACTGGAGAGAAGGTTTTCCTTGGGATAGGGCTCGTTTTCCCCTCTGTGGGTCTGGGTACACCTCCAAGTAATGCACCTCCAGCAAGGATCTGTCCAGGTGGCAAATAGAGCTGGCAAGGAGCAAAGTAAGAAATGGGAAGAAGTCTGTTTAGGCAGATCTATGGGAAAACATTATTTCACCCTTCTCTTTTTTGCTTGTTTGGAAAGAGCCACGGGTGGTGATGCCCCATGGGCAGTGATGGGGAGCCAGGCTGCCCAAATTTTTTGCCTTTTTCCAAATTGGGCTCAAAGCAGACCCAAATCTAGAGATGCTGGTTTTGAGCAAGTCCTTTAAGTGGTACATGATTCAGGCCAGCATAGGGGCTGCAAACACCACCCACCTCCCACTGCCAGGAAAGCCCCAAACACCTTATGCAGCAGCACAGCAAAACACCACATGAGATGTGGTTCCCTTGTTTCTTGACTAGAACTGCTTGCCTTATGGATTTGCTGCTCCAGTGGCATATTTTGAGCAAAGAAAAGAAATATATGCAAAAATGTTCTCTCATTCATGTTGAAGTTCTTCAGTATGGCAGGACACCATGTTGACTCTCTGCCTTCCCAGGACCTTCAAGGGCTCAGGAATCTGCCATATGGAGTTATAGGAGAGAGTTCATTGGGAAAGTCAAAAGTTAAGTTATGGGCACAGCAGCAGAGTTGCAAGAAAGGCTGGAGGGCTTTCAGAACTGCTTTCATTAGAGCAGTTATCTTGAAAAATGTGGAATGCAGAAGTTAGGGCTGGCTTCTTCTGTGTTTGTGATGAGGATGCATGGGAAGAATAGGATGAGATCAGAGACTCAGTGCTGGACTCCTGCTAGCTTTCCTTTAGGACATTTATTAGCTTTCTAGGTGAGAAGAAGCATTAAAAATGGGCCAAATCTCCCTCCCTGGGCAGAGGCACAACAGTAACACACACTGTGATGATATTCATGGCTTGACTTGAGCTTGCCTTGGAGTATGTGGCAGCCTGAAGTCGCTTGTTTTTCTCAATAAAACTAAAAAAGCTGCCAAGGCTCTGCCAGACTCAGGCAAGGCTGCAAGAAATCCAACCAGAGCAAGCTGCAGAGATGCAGATTCTTAAGTCAGTTGTAGACAGTGATTTTTATATCATCACGTAAATGCATTGCTTCCAGTCCCCAGGGTACTATGTAATAAACAAACCAATTAAAAAAAAAAAAAAACAACCTAGTCATAACAGAAAATAATGAAAAAACCATTCTGCTAGCAAAAAAAAAGCTATGATAGTCACAGTGTGGATGGCTCATGAGCCTCTCCCATAGCTCTGTTATGTACAGAGTAGTCATATCCTCCAGTCTTGTTGGACGTTATACAAAACCCACTGGGGTTTTTTTTCAGTCACCCAGGACCTGGTGAGATCCATGGTATGAAAACAAACGGCAATTCTTTCAGACAGTCTCATCTACCTCCAGGAAAAGCAGTGAGGAATGGCACTGAGCAGAGTTTATCAAAGATTTAAGCTTAAAAGTGCAGCAAGCCTGGCCCTGACCCATAGTCTCTCCTAAAAATCAGCATTTGCACAGAGATAACCATAATTTTGATCTTCACAAAAGAGCTGAGAGAGAAAAGGTTTACATCCTCCTGTTCATTTCTCCTTCTCCTTCCCTTCTGCCAGGCTCTTCTTTCTGGAATACTTCTGACACTTATTGAGCAGGTCCAAGGGTGTCTATCTTCTCCCCATCACCACGACTGCACTGCAGTAAGAGAATAGTAGGGGAGGAGAGTATCCCTTTCTCCTGACCTCTTGGGAAAGGTTTTGGTGGTTCCAAGGGATGCTGCCCCTGGGGCATGGTGAGGCTGAGCTGGAGAATTTATGGCTTTTTCTAGCTTTGTGGGAAAGATCACGAAGCACAGGGAAGAGGGGCATAAAGCCACCAGCAGCCAAGCAGAAGTGACAGGCAGAGGCAAGAGATACCCCAAGGAGATAAAGCAGTGCAAGAGGAAAGGAGCTGGATGAGCTCAATTCCCAAGTTCCTTGAGAGAGGGCACCTCAGGATCTGTCCACCCCAAGGAACAGGGCTTGATTCAGCTCCCAAAAGGACTGCACCTTTCCAAATTAATGTGTATTTAATTTACTCAGCATAATTTATTTCTCTCCAAGACACCAGCCCTGTGACAATATTTGATGTTGCATCACTTTGGAAAAAAATACAGCTACTTTATCTTTCCCATCTCAGCTCACACACACAAGAGCTTCTGTCTCACTGCCAGCAATTACAGCAGACTACAGCAACAACTTTTAAAAATGGCTTGTTTCTGAGCTAAAATAATCCAAATTCCCTGTCCAAAGGCATCCACGGGGCTTTTTAAAAAGGCTCAGCTCTTCTGCAACGTGCAGAGGAACTGCTGACCCCAGGGATGCTCTGGAGGGTCCTCCCCTGCCCCCACCTGTGGGAGGTGGAAGAAGGGGTCACACACACCCTGAGGTCACCCTGCCAGGTGCTGCTTTCAAACCCCTTCATGTTCTTTGCACTCCCTGGTAGATCTGGTGCCGGGAACGGAGTATGGCATCGGGATTTCAGCCGTGATGGACAGCCAGCAGAGTGTGCCAGCGACCATGAATGCCAGGACTGGTGAGTTTGGCCCCACTGCCTGCTCCAAGCACAGCTGGTTCCTATGGCTCAGATGGCCCCCATAGGACAGTCCGTGCATGGGGACAAAGCTCTGCACCAACCCTCTCCCACAGAGCTTGACAGCCCCCGGGACCTCCTGGTGACAGGCTCCACTGAGACCTCCATCTCACTGGCTTGGACCAAAGCCACGGGTCCCATCGACCACTACCGCATCACCTTCACCCCTGCCTCAGGAATGGCCTCTGAAGTGACAGTGTCCCGGGACGAGTCACAGCTCACCCTCTCGGAGCTGGAGCCCGGGACAGAGTACACCATCTCCATCATCGCTGAGAGAGGACGGCAGCAGAGCCTGGAGGCCACCGTGGATGCCTTCACAGGTAGAGAAACACAAGCTGGGATGGGGGCAAGGGCACAGACCCCGTTGGCACGTCCGCCAGCCCACTGCATCCCTGGCACCAAAACCCTTGAGGTGGTGATGGGGCTGAGAGTTGGGGTCAATGAGTCCACACAGGAGCAGTTGACCTCAAAAAGTGGATGGGCCTACCAATGCAGTGGCACAATCCCTTTGGCCAGCAGCACTGAACACACTTGCTTTGCCGGAGGGCCTCAAAAGGACAAGACAGAACTGGGGAAAACAGACAGCCCTCTGCTGTCCTCTGTGGTCAGGGTGGCCTGTGTGTCCATAAGAAGAAGCAATGAAGCCTTGGGGAAACTCACAAGGACCTCTGGCTGAAAATTCTGGGGCCATGAAGTGCAGACAACACATACCATCTGTAGTGACCATCTGATAGTTCCATCACCCACCATATGGGTCTGGGATGGAGGATGTTTGCAGGTGGAGCTCAGAAAGACACCATTTTTCACCTCCTGGTTCTGCCTCTTGATCTCAGCACAGTTTCAGAAAAATGGAGAGCCCAGATCTTCAGCTTTGACACCTCTTTTAAGTATTTCCCATACAAGCACTGGGAAAAACGTGGAGGTAAGGATCTGCAGACGGTTGGGGTTGCATATCTCCTCTCCATCTTCCAGGTGTTCGGCCCATCTCACAGCTGCACTTCTCCCAGCTGACATCCTCCAGTGTGAATGTCACATGGAGTGACCCATCCCCACCAGCAGACCGCCTCATTCTCACCTACAGCCCCCGGGACGAGGAGGAGGCACGGCAGGTCACACTCGATGGCACCCGCAGGCACACCAGCCTGACAGGCTTGCAGCCATCCACCGAGTACCTGGTGTCACTGGTGGCCGTGCACGGCACCATCAGCTCTGAGCCTGTTGTGGGCTCCATCACAACAGGTACCATGGGACACCCCCCACCAGGCACGGGACATCACCAGGGAGGGCAGACAGGGGCATGGGGAGTGGACCTGCCTCCCACAGCTTTTCTTTGTGCTCCATCTCACCAGGGATTGATGCACCAAAGGACCTCAGGGTGGGCAATGTCACCCAGGAGTCTATGATGGTCTACTGGAGTGCTCCCATTGCTGCCTTCGACCACTACAGAATATCCTACCGTGCTGCTGAAGGTAACAGGCCAGACCACTCCTGTTCATGCCCTGAGCTCACAGCTGCCAGCCCTCCTTCCATCCACTGGCTCGAGCAAGCCTCTAGGTCATCCTCATCCAGACAGCATCTCAGTGCCTTGGGCAAAATGACCAATGACTGGGATTGGCTACAGGGCAGAGGATGGAGTGTCTGGGATGAGGACGGGAAGGGACCACTGCAGCCAGCTCAGCACAGAGGGACACACAGAATGGCCCCCAGCAGTGTACCCTCCCCAGAGATGGTTAAATTCAGGGCTCAATCCTGAAATCCCACCTCCCTCATCTGCTCATCTCCCTTGGCCCCAGTTCTGTCCATGATGCTGAAAAGGCCAGGCCAGCAGAGTGATGGACACACAGGAAAGCATTTGCAGGCACAAAACCCTGTTACCTCCAGTGTCTTGTGGAACTGCCCTCCCCTCTCCCAAGCCCCTCCTGAGCCCCAGAGATGGGGCCAGCTGTGATGTCAAAGCTCTTGGCTCCATCTCTGCAGGGAGGACAGACAGTATGACCATCTCCAGGGATGCCACCGAGTACACCCTCCATGACCTGCAGCCTGCCACCAAGTACGAGATCGTGGTGAAGAGCGTGCGGGGCCGGGAGGAGAGCGAGCTGGCCTCCATCACTGCGTACACAGGTGGGAAGGAGCTCCTGGTGGGCAGGGAACAATCAAACAATGTCAGGTCAAGCCCTGCCCAGGGCCGGCAGTCCCTGCTTGCACTTATCCTCAAGTGACTGAGAGCAAGCTGGACCTCACACCAGCCAGATGCAAGCTGGAGATGATAAGCAGGGCTCACAAGGGCTCAGTGTGGGCTTTTGAAGTATGTCTCAGCAAAGTTTATGCCAAATATGCATGGGTAGTCATGGGTAAAAGTGATAAACCTGTGTACCAGGCACAGGGAAGCCAGAAACACGATGCTGGGCAATGACAACCTTTCCTAAACAGAGTACAGACTTCCAGAAATAATCCCTAGGGAAGCCCTGTCACAAACAGCATCTGCTGCAAGAATAAAACCTTCTGCTATCCCCAGACTCCTCTAAACCTAAAGAAAACCCCTAACATTCCAGACTAGGCATCAAGAAAAGAGTGAAAGAGCAACCCAGGTAAGCAGAGCAGCACAAGATATGCCATCTCTGTACTCCAGTTTGGGCAGCAGTAATTCCTGTGTCTGGGCAGCAGGGCAGGACAGAGCGATATGCCACAAGAAGCCCTTCCAGTTCATAGTCCAGTCTTCTAATGCCTCTGACTCTCTGGATCTCTCCCCCACGCAGCCATGGATGTCCCCCTGGGGGTCACGGCCACCAACATCACTCCCACCGAGGCGCTGCTGCAGTGGAACCCCCCGCTGTCGGAGGTGGAAAGCTACGTCCTCATCCTTACACATCATGCAGGTACACTAGGGCTCTGTTTCAGCTCACCTCAACCTCTCTCCCATGCCAAAGCCCGTGGCTCAGTGGGTGCCCTTCACAGAGGGAGTAGGGAAGGAACCCTTGCCTTGGGTTTTATAGGAATTGTGGGAAAAATTAGACCACCCTTCAGATTGAACAGCACCACTACAGCTCAGCTGCTGCACGGTACCTTATGGTGTTACAGCAACACAAGTGCTTTTATTCATGAGATCATATCCAGAGACACATTTTGGAGAGCCACCTTGAATGTCTACCCTAACTCATCCCTTTTTGCTTACAGTTGCAGGAGAAACAATTCTCGTGGATGGAGACAACCAGGAGTACCAGCTGACCAAGCTGCTGCCCAGTACCACCTACACAGTCTCTATGTATGCCACCAATGGGCCTCTCACCAGCCAGACCATCAGCACCAACTTCACTACTCGTATGTACAATCACTTCCATCATTCCTCATCTCTAGCCATGCACCCACCCCAGGAAAAGCAGCTGGCAAGGCTGAGCCAAAGCCTTGTTAAACAGTGTGGGCATAGTTGTAGCCACATGCCAAAAAGACACAAACCCCAATCCGAAATACCAGTGTAGGGCACAACACAAGAACAGAATTTTAATCAACAAGCATCAACCATTATTTTCATTCTTTCACCATCCATCCATCCATCCATCCATCCATCCATCCATCCATCCATCCCTTTCTTTCAGTGATTTCCCCTGGATGTGGTTTCCTGAGCTGACCAGGTCCTTTTTTTGCCGAAGGCTGTAGTCCAGAAGAACATGACCATTTTGCTCACAAATAGCTTGATAGGTCCTATAGCACATGAATTTCACAGTTTTTACCCTTAAGATGGCACGCAGGTAGAGGAGGACTTCTAGAGGGTTTGCAGAGCTATGTTCAAGAATGGGAATGGGTGATGAGGTCTTGAAACCGAGGGTGAGGATGGACTTCGGGCTGTAGCTCAGTGTTGTAAGGTTGAATCTCAGCATACTGAGCTGGGAAGCAGGGCTGAGGTGGTTGTGTGTCAGAAATTGCACTTCCCTTGGTCCCTATCCCTATCTTGCAGTTTTGGATCCTCCAACAAATCTGACAGCCAGTGAAGTCACACGACGGAGCGCCCTGCTCTCCTGGGTTCCTCCTGTGGGAGAGATCGAGAATTACATCATGACCTATAGATCCACTGATGGCAGCCGGAAGGTGAGTGAGTCCTCACACCAAAGAGGCTCGTTAAGTCAGGAAATAATAAGGCCACAGTAAAATGAGGAGAAGAAGCCAAACAAAGCAAAAGAACAATGCTCAACAGCTCAAGGAGACCAGAAGGTCAGACACTACTTCCTGCTAAGCAGGGCGATGGGAAAAAGCAAGAAGAGATTGCCTAAGGCAAAATGTTTATGCACACCTACTGGTCTGGGCATAGAGGGGTTACCTGGAAAGTTTGGAGGAACAGGGGAAATTCACAGCTTGTGAAACACAAGCAAGCTGAGGCAGGAGAATATTATTCTGCAGAGATGCTAAAAATGCCATTTGCCCTTGCTGCAGAAAGGAAGATAGGCAGAGACAGCTAAGTAATCCCACAATACAATGCATTTGATTATTTAATGAGTGTGTCCACATCTGCCTGTCTGGAGGAGCTGCAACAAACACTGTTAGAAATACGTCATGGCAAATAGTCCGATTTCCTCTGCTGGTGTGACTGGCTTGCAGCAGCCAGAGGATAATAGCTTTGCAGAAGGGGTTCGATAATGCTGTGTGACACTGGCCAACAACCAGAAAAATTAACATGACAGGAATGACGGAGTCAAAACTGGCTGATCACCAGGTTTGGCCAGCTCTATTCCTTGCACCGCTTGGGCAATCAGTCATGTCTTGTGCTGAGGGGCACACAGATCCCAATGGAGCCAGTAAACAGGGGACACAGACTGCAAACATTTAAATCCATCTCCAAACCAGGTTGTTTTCCCCCACCCAAACAGTTCCAAAATATTGACTGCATTGACTGATCTGATATTCACTCAGTCCAGGGGTCTAAGCAGACCCCTGCTCTACAATGCTCCTCAGCCAGGCTCCAAAGGCTGCAGTGGTTTGTTGCTTCCCTTCCCACCTCACTGGCTCTTTAGGCTCTCCATTGCTTTTCTCATCTGTTGCTCTTGGTGTCTACCTCCTTCTGGCACCCATGTACAGGAGCTGATTGTAGATGCTGAGGACACGTGGATCCGTCTGGAGGGGCTTTCTGAGACCACAGAGTACACGGTGCACCTGCAGGCTGCCCAAAACGCCGTGCGGAGCAGCCTCATCTCGACCACCTTCACCACAGGTAAGGACTCACACTGCATCCACTCAGACAGGGGGAGCTTGGCCCACGTATCATGCTGGAATGGAATGGACTGCTCCTAGGGACTTTCACTCCTAAGGCAGCATTCCATCATGATCCATAGAGGGGCACTTACAATGCCATGACCCACAGTGCTGCTTTGCTACGAAAAGTTAATGACTGAAGGATCTATGATTCAAACTCAAGATCCAGCCCAGGGCAAGGGGATGTAAGCTTCAGACCAGGAACCATCTACCAGGCCCTTTGCCTTGCCCATACGTCCTCAAGTGCATAAACAGAGGACAAAATACCCACTAAAATCAACAACACATATCAACAGGTATGCTCCTGGGAGAGGACCCAGCCAGTGTCTCCATGCTGTAGACATGATCTGATTGCTCACAAATGTCAAAGAACCGTAGAATACTTTGGGATGGAAAGAATCTTTAAAGGCCATCTAGTTCAATCCCCCTGCAGTGAGCAGGGTCATCTTCAACTTGATCAGGTTGCTCAGAGCCCTGTTGAATTTAATCTTGAAAGTTTTCAGGATTGGGGTATCCCTAGAAATATCAAGCAGGTGCATCTCCACCAGTGGAGTCACAGACAGCAGAGCCAACACTTTATCTATTGCATGATTCCTCCCCACTCTCATTCTAGAGCATTCACAATCCACTAAGGCACTAAAGTAATGGGAATGGTTTCCTTCCGAAATCAAAAGGTGGGCATCCACAGTCATCACAACCCTCACAGACAGAATACTTACTCTTCCAAGAATGAAGCTTGCATGAGAATGTCACCTTTGCTCCCATCCTCTGCAACCATTCATAATAGAAATTATGCAAAGCAAATTGTCCCTCATCCTCTTTGAAAAGCATGGCTAGGCCAGGCCACTTACAGACAGAATGCATCTTATTCAGGACTGAATCCAATCATGTTTTTCCTGGGCAACAACAGCACTAAGAAGTCTAAAGATGATGCCCACCAAAATTCTTCCCATCTGCACTGCCAGTTCAATTAGGAGAGTTTTCTTTGAATCTGCTGTGGAAACACTTCAGTTACATGCAAAGGCCCCTTCACCTGCTTTTAAGAGATAACAGAAACTTTACATCAACAAAAGAAGAAATGACTTCTCTAATACATCTACAAAACAGGTTTTCCTGTTATTCCTGCCTCTTACACATGTGCTTAAAGCCAGTAAAATTCAGGCAGGTGAAGGAAAACACAAGTAATCTTTGAGGCTGCTTGGGAGTCAGGGATGAAACTTCATGGGGGTGACTTCTCAGGTGGGATAAAGCAGCAGAAAACCACTTACATCAAGCAAGGAGATCATCTTTTCCATCAAACAGAAATGTCAGACCTCAGCAATGTCAGTCCCCCACTGCCAGCTGATGCAGCATCCAACACATTTAACTTGCTTTGAAGATGAAGATAGGCATAAGCAACAAGTCAGTTTCTCCCCACTCACCCCAATATTGATGACACAGAAGCAACTAGGAGCTATCACCAAGGCAATGCAATTCATGGACAGCATCTCTCATCAAAGCATCCAGATCTGCAATTCAGTTTACTCTGGCAATGCATCAAGGCACTTTGCAGAGAACAAGGACTTCTCTTTAAGGACAACAACAACAACAACCAAAAA
>WAAG01067062.1:121172-139768 GCA_013390105.1 Tichodroma muraria
AAAAAAAGTAAAGAAAGTCACCCAGGCTTAATTTGTTTTGCTTCCTTCTGCTCACAGTACACATCCCAGGGTTCTTCTATTCCCACTGACATATTAATAGCTCAGCCTCTTTTGTTTCATGTTTGCATAAGGTTCTCGGGGAATTGTATACAGATGAGACAAAAGGAAGAAACAGATACAGTATTTATAATTTATAGTGGTTTGAAATGTCTTTCAAGGTCTCCCTGGCTCTTAAAGATATGAATACAAATTAAGAAACAAGCAATCTCCACAGAGCTCAGGGAGAGCCCAAAGTGGTTGTTGAAGTTTTCATTATTGGATACTATAAAATACAATGTCTCGCCAGACTGTGCTACAGACCATGAAGATGGGAAGAAAAAAGAGAGGATCTTCAACATTTGGACACAGCAATGACCTCCAAGTCTTCAGGTCACAAGGTGGGGGGGGAATACACCCAAGTGGGAAGCAACAGACAAGGGTTGTGCCTTGGTCCTATGGGGCACAACAGAACTGTGATGGACACACATAGCATAGAAGATTTGAAGGTGCCTCACTCCTTCTCAGTTTGTTACAGAGACATCCTTGAAAACCACGTCCACCAAAGAAAAAGATGTATTTCCCTCTTTTGTCTTAAATAAGAAAAAATTGTTCCCCGAGTTGACATTCCAATACTGCCAGAATAATTGTCATAATTAAGACTCTCCTAAACTCTGATCACAAAATGTTTCCTCATTAGAGAACTCCTGTAGCACAGTCACACAGCCCATGCTACCTACCTCTACCATCTCACACAGCCTCATTCCTGCTCAGCTTGCAAGTGACAATTAGCTCAGAGTAAGCCACCATTATTTCCAAGGCCATGGAGAACCCCCCTGGAATGAGTAAAGCTATGAAACTTGATCAGAGCTGGCAATCCTGAGAGGAGAACAGGTTTTGGTACTTTCACAGCCGTCTAAATATGCTGGTGACAGCTTAAACCCCAGGGTTTCAGACGCAGCGCAGAAAGATGGTCCAAAAAGTGACATCCCTCATCACTCATTGTGATGTTACCATGCACCTTTCCAGTATATGACATATGGAAGAATAATTAATATATGCACACATTTTTTCCCAGCAAGTCCTCTGAGGCTGACGGCAGATGTAGCCTCACCGCCTCGCGGAATTGCTGGGAACGTGGAAGCCGAGATAGACTGGATTGTAACTCGTGGAACCTGAGGCACGGGGAAAAGGTGTCTCTTTGCTGGATTTTTGCCCTTTTTTTTTTTGATTTTGCAGGAGGACGTGTCTTTGCTAACCCTCAGGACTGCGCCCAGCACCTGATGAACGGGGACACGCTGAGCGGGGTCTACACCATCTCCATCAACGGGGACCTCAGCCAGCGGGTGCCGGTGTACTGCGACATGACCACCGACGGAGGTGGCTGGATCGTGAGTATCCACGTGGCTGTCCTGCATGTTGTCCCCATCAGAAAGTAACTGAGCCTCTACCAGCAAAGCACAGGAATGACAGCAGGCTCAGCATCACACGCTTCATTTCCCGTGCCACAGGAAATGGCCCACGCTCCGGTAATAATAGTTACACTTGGAGAAATGCCCTTTGATTTATTTGACACGTTTGCAGTGCTTCTGGAGAGCAAAATCTGTGAGTGAAGCTGATTTATTGTTCTAGAAATGAAATTAATGGCTGGTAGCTTTCACGGGGAATGATTCACGCTGCTTGCAGAAGGCGGGTGTCAGGCATCACCCCAATTGAGCCTGCACAGGAAAACTTTAGAAACAAATGCCTGCTTGGCTTTTGAACTGCACAAACACTGCTTGTCTTGACGTAGATGGACTGAAGTGTAAGTAAATAATGCCACAGTGCTTTGATCTTATTCATGCCAAACTCTTACTTACACACATTACACAAAAACCTGCTAGATGTATAGTCAAAACCAAAAAATATTGGCTTCCTCAAATGGTGATTTCTAGGCAGTAAATTCCCTCTCACTCTGCTTCAGAGCATCCCCTTGGATATCACAGAAATAACCAGCTCAGAACAGAATTATGTGCTAGAAAACCAGAAGCACCACTGATTAGTTAAAGCAGAAACCTCGAAGGCCAATTCCTTCCTATTCTACCATTGATTTGCTTTGGACATTATCTAATATCTCTTTGGTTTCTACACCGGCACATGAATTAATTGCATGGCTGCAATTAACACTAACTGGATGGGAATTGCAATTTTCTCCCCTGAAAGGCACAATAGAAAGGAAAATTATTATCTTTACCTTGTGTGTCCAAAGCCTGGCAAAGCCATTTCTCATCTCCATCATAATGATTTTCCCCCTGGTCCTTCTCCACATCAGGTCTTCCAGCGGCGGCAGAACGGGCTGACCGATTTCTTCCGGAAATGGGCAGATTACCGGGTTGGCTTTGGAAACTTGGAGGATGAGTTTTGGCTGGGTATGACTTTCCCTGGTTGCTTTTCATTTATGTGTCAAACCTAAGTTCCATGAGCACTGTGACAGCTGTTGGCTCCCTGCCCTCCACCATATTCCTCTACATTCTCCCTCAGACAGTTTTCCCTCTGTTCATTCTCTGCCCCTCACCTTAGGAACTCATACAGGGGCACACCACATAAAGACACATTGTGAAGGTCAGCTGCTCCCTAGTTTGCTCTGTTTAGGCAAGAAGGGGGGTATGCTGTCAGTTTTCATGGACCAAAACCCATCATTTTCCATTTGATGACTACAGGTTGCACTGGTGGCCAGAAAGTCAGCTGTCCAATGAAAGCAGGAAAGGAGTGAGCGGGAGACAGCACAGCTCTGAAATTGAGTGTGCTCCTCCAAAACCCGAACGTGAGCCAAAGGGACCTGCAGAATAAACACACTCTGGCTTGTATGGGAGCTTAACAACAACAAAAGTAGCAACAGCTGAATGTTCCAAGCTTCAGTAGCATGAAGAAATCTGAACCTGGGCCTTGAGCCCACCACTCATAGATACAGGGAGGTGAAGCTTGAGTGGGGTCAGAGCACTCAGACCCCAGCAGAGCCAGGAGATACACAGACTCACTGCAAGTGCTGCTGCTCTCTGACTCCTCTCCTCGCTCTCATTTCCCACTGCTGTTTTATTTGTCTGGAGCTTTCCTTGTTTGTTCACGGAGCGGATCCAGGCACCAGGTCTCACTGGGTGTTTCACTGTCTCGACAGGCTTGGACAACATCCACAAGATCACGTCCCAGGGGCGCTATGAGCTGCGAATAGACATGAGGGATGGTCAGGAAGCGGCATATGCCTACTACGACAAGTTCTCCATTGGCGACTCCCGGAGCCTCTACAAACTGCGAATTGGGGACTACAATGGCACTTCAGGTACAGCCTCATTGCTAGCAAGGATCTTGGGAAATCCTGTGACTGGTTGGTCCAAGGCTGTAAAGGAAATCTCACTTGTCTAGAGTGGCAAGACAAAGAACCCATAGTCCTTTCTGCCTTCCTGCAGTCCATCGTGTAAACCAGGCTGATAAATCCCACTAAGGACGTGGAATTTTCCATTGAGGATTAGGTATTTAATATCAGAGACAATGCTGTTCAAATAACCAGGTCAATCATGAGAGGTGTCATCTCACTTGGCAATGATAGCTGGCTATTGATGTCCTGCTGGAGGCTGTATTTATCGCCTTTCCACAGCTATGGAAAAATCTGAAATCCTCTGAGTCATTTCCTCACGTAAAGGCCAAACACTGCCCACTTTTGCAAGGACAGTGTCACACCTGCTTGCTTGCTTGATTCAGGAGAATTAGAGTTGCCCACCAGAAAAGAGTGGGTACTAGAGGGAGGGCACAGGGGCGCTCTCCCTCAAGAAGGGGTACAACTGCAGCCCCTTCATCTGGGATAGACATGCCCAGTACAAGCCTCCATGATGAAACTTCCATCATGTACTAGGTGGAACCCCACAACATACCCAAGCTGCAGGAATTTCCCTATTCAACACCAGTTAGTTGCCACTGGATTAGAAGTGACAGGAATCTTGATTATGCAACAAAGCACTTGCTCTAACCTCAAACCCCAGGGCACAAGGCACCCAACATATTGCCAAGGATGGCAGTAACAGGGTCATGCAGACATGATTCCCTCCCCTTTGCCATGCAAACTCTGCTTCAAGCCACTCAGCAAAGGAGCTTCTGCTCCACCTTGAGCTAAGGGAGCCAGGGCTGAACAAATTGTTCATTGCCAAGAGGTTTTCTAATAAGTCTCTCCATGGCTGGATTGCACACAGCCAGCAGGGGTTCACTTCATATGTCCTTAGGGATTAACAAGAAGCATATTTAGAATGTCCTCTGTAAGTTCATCACTCAGCTGACCCTATTTTACTCTGGCTTTTCTTTCACACAAAAGCAGCTCTCTAGTTATCTAGCGAGGATAAGATTAGAAGTTTTGGTGGAATAAGACATCACACACCTTCCAAAAACTTCTTCCCCTTATCCAAAGAGAGAAAAGGTGGCCGAGCATCTTGGTTCAAGAGATGAATACTTGGTCTCCTTTGAGACAAAAAGCTCCCTTTGGCTAACAGGAAAGAAGGAGGCTGAAAGCATCCCGAAGTTATACAGAAGAGCCAAACCTCGGGAAATCAGAGATGCCAATATCTGGAATTGAACTAATTTCTGAAACACTGAAATTCAGATCCAAACACATATCCAAGCACTTTATCTGACAAAGCCAAGAAGTCTCTAAGATTTGCTATGGTCTGCACTGATCATAAACAGACAGCAGAGGACCTCAGATGAACCAATTGTGAACAATTCCAATCAACATTATTCCCAGACTGTCAGCTGTTTGAACCATTGATTGGAATGGTTACCACATAACTAGAATATCCTAATTTCCTTGTGAAAAGACCAGATAACTCAGACTCCATCACCTTTAATGGCACCTCTTTCCACAGGAGACTCACTCACCTATCACCAGGGACGCCCCTTCTCCACCAAGGACAGGGACAACGATGTTGCTGTGACCAACTGTGCCATGTCCTACAAAGGGGCCTGGTGGTATAAGAACTGCCACCGCACCAACCTCAACGGCAAGTACGGAGAGTCCCGGCACAGTCAGGTAAGGGCAGAGCTGGGTTGAAAGCCTCTGGAATTCCTTCTAGGGGAACATGTGGGGCAAGCCTAGGGCTGGGGCTGTGTGGTGCACCAGGGTCAGAACTGGTGGCATGACCCCATACCAGCTGGAGCAAAGAGAGCCACCTTCAAGCCAACTAGGCTAATGCTTTGTGCCTCACACACACTGCCATAGCCATCTGCTGTAGGGTGTTAGATTAGAAAAATTACCTACATGAAATTTGATCAGCCTTTGAGCAGTGGGAAAAAAACAATCAAGACGCAGAAGCAGGGGAGTTGCTTGCTCCTGCTATAACAAGTTTTTCCTTCTGTCTTCTCTACAGCAATCAACTTTGTTTCCTTCCTCTCCCACTCTAGTTTCTTGTTAGGGTATTTCCTTACCCTCTGCCTTTCTCTCTCTCCTGCCAGGGGATTAACTGGTACCACTGGAAAGGCCACGAGTTCTCCATCCCCTTTGTGGAAATGAAGATGCGACCCTACAACCACCGTAACATCTCTGGGAGGAAGCGACGGTCCCTACAGCTCTGAGCCAGCTGAACCCCTCCTGTCTCCCACCACCTGACCTTTTCTGTCATTTGTTTGTATTTTATAATATGAAAAGGGGAAAAAAAATTACTACTCGTCTGAGATAGCAACCTGCCCCTCACAAGTGCTGGAGGGAACCATGGCACAAGGAAAGGCCATGGGAAAGGAAAGACCTCATTGCTTTGCATCTGTCCCAGAGAAATACCAAATTTCCAGTCTCCCTATCCCAATACTCTGGCCCTTAACATGAGAAGAAAGAGACAGATTTTTTGATATTTTTTTAAAAGACATAGAACTCCCCAGAAACCCTGTTAGAAATGTTTGTCACGGGGCTTGTGGCAGAAACTTTGCCCACAGGTACCTTGGTGTGGCGATTTCCAGCCCAGTCATGGCCAGGGACTCCCGTCCTCTCCCTGCCCCCCTGTCCCCTCCTGGCAGGGAGGTCCCAAGCTTCATGCCATCCTGTAGACACCAACTCTTCCAGCAGGCAGAGGGCCCTCTCTCCCCTACGTGCAGGCTCTGGACACATGGGGACTAAGTGAGGATAAGCAAAGGCTCATCCCATCCCCAGTTTTCACAGGAGGGCTTGGCAAATATCTGCATATGTAGGCAAACTCCAGAGAGTCCACAGCTCACGTATTGGTCCCACCACAAAGTCATCCTTGCGTGCATGGGGTGTATGGGAATAAGAACTACTCCACCAGTCCCGACCTTCATTATCCACTCCTCCAAGCTGAACTCAGCCCACTCCTAGTCCATGACATCTGCCTGGGTTATGCTGAACTTAATGGAGAAGAAAGGACATAAATTAGAAGGTTTAGGAGAAAAGTCCCTACTCCTGGTCCTGAAATCTAGGACCCATTTCCTTTGTTATTTCTACATTCCATAATGCTCTTTCTCACTGAGGTCATTGGTCCCAAACAAAAGAATCTCAGAGAACGAGCAGCAATATAAAGATACCACACAACTGCAGCCCAACCTGAACCCAATAGCTGTCACAGCTCAGGTGCTCCTGTTCATGGCCCTCCACGCACACAGGGAATTATGACAATGCAGCTAAGGGAAGACAAGTGCAAGCTGAGGAATGTCCATTTCATTCCTCCTCCTACACCATCCCTCTTCAGTGCCATCACAAGAGGGACACAAATCTCAGTGCCTTGGTATTGCCATCTCTCCAACAGAAAATCAACTGTTCCCCCTCCTGGAAGGGATTTCATTCAGATTTTGGAGCACTTCAAGGCCCTCGAAAGAATTAATGAGTTTGCTCTTCCCAACCTTAAATTCTTCTGTCTCAAGGAAGATGGACTCTTTGGATAGCTCTGTCTATGCCCTGTTGTCACTGACCCAACCTCCACATAGCCCGAATGACCACCATGCTTAAGTCACTCCTCTGCCAAGGACTCCGATCAATGCTGGGCATTATCACTGGCCTGGTCTCCAAGAAGGGACTTGTCCCTCCATCCAAGGACAATGCAGCTCGTCACTGGATTTGCAGCCAAAGGAACATTACGAATGCTAAACACTGCTATCTGGTTTTATCACACTGAAGCTGCTTTGTCTCAAAAAGATCTTTCAGATGGCAACATAAAGGCATCTGTGCAGTAGCTTCTAATTCAGGCCAGCGTATCTTTCATAGTCACACTCCTTAATGTTCTGACGTTACTCACTATGGCTGCAGAGCTGAAGAAGAGCATTAAGTGGGAAACAAAATCTCCTTTTCCATGCCATATACTGCCACATGAAATTACAGCTAATACTGAGGTCAAGATTAGATATAGGGCCCAGTCCTTCATGTGGTCAGCTTACAAACTGACACAGAGAAAAGATGCTCAGCAACATCTCATATGTAAATGAGGTGTCCCTTCTTACTTACCCTTGGCATCAAATCAGGCAACAAGTCAACCAGTTGAGGAACACGTGACTCAGAGGCTGCAGATGATGGGATCTCTTGCAGGATATGGCCACAGTCACAGATGGCAGCATGTCACACCTCCTGAGAACCCAACCCTGCTTTAAGACCCAAAAGCCAACAAAAAGCAGCAGATGGAACTGATTAAAGCCTAAGAGGGCTTTTAGTAGACCAGCAGCGTAAATTTTTTCCCAAACCATCAAGAATTTATAGGAAGAAATATCTCAACAAAAGCTGTAATGGAGCAGTGGTTATAACCAGCAGAGATTGGCAGTGGATGGTGCTGTTTTCTTACCTACCGAGGTGAAAGGAAGAGATGTCAGTGGAAACATATATCATTCACAGTCAAGTGAAAGGCAAGAAACCTCTCTTTTCAAGACTCAAACAGAAAATCAAAGTTGGCCAAGCTTTTCTAGGAGGTTCAGAAGAAGATCCTCAAAAAGGCTGATTATTCTCTAAACAGGTTTGCTGACATATATCTCTCCCTCCTTCCTCATGTCTGTCACCCCTTTTTACAAGTCCTGTAACCAGGATGAGTCAGCCCCGTTGACCCAACTGCATAGTCAGTATGAAAGACACTCTTGGAGACAATATCCAATCTTTCAGTGCTATTATACATCAGTGCTGGTCCCTGACCTCTCATGTGACACCAGGATGTTGCCTTTCCATGGCATTGGTGAAAGACACTTGCTACAATCTTTTAAAGGAAAGATTCCTACACATCATGGTTTTTTCCTGGTGATAACCCAACCCAAGGCCAGGCACACAACCAGCAATGACAACCCAGTCATTTGGGCCATCATCCCCTGTTCACATGGCCCATAAACAAGATACAATTTCCCAGAAAGTTATTTTTTTTTAAATTGCCTTAATTTTTATTTTTTTCTTTGACAAAGCTCCTGCCAGCAGTTTCAAGCAAATTGGTGCTTAACGTTGATGCTACAGAATAGCCCCATGATTAAGTAGTTTCTTCTCACCCTCCATCACTGGATGGGCTAGTTCATTCTCCAGCTAGACCAGGTTTGGCCCTGAAATTCCCAGAATCCAAGCCTGGGTCTGGTGCAGTGCTCATCTTGAGAGACCTTGGCCTCAGCATGTGAACTATCACTGGGCTCTGGTGGCTCCAGTGCCATCCTGGGTTTGTGTGGCTCAGGCTTGTTCCAGAGCCCAATAAGGAACATGAGGCTGTTACCCAAACCACACTATCCACTGCAAGGTGCCATCTTGTGTAACAGGAAGCAGGAAGAAGCACACCAAATCCTTCGCACAGCAGAACACCGTGTGTGCCCATGACCCTTGCAGCCTTTCAAAGCCACCTCTTATTTCTAACCCCAAAATCCTGGAGGGAAACACAAAAGGATTTTCATCTCTTGCCCAATTTCCATTTCCCTCTGTTTTCATTCTCCAAGCCCACCTTCACATTGCACTGAAAAATAACCAAAGAAGAAAAAAAGCCCTGAAAGGAAAAGCTGCTTTTAGTAAAGTGATAGCATCTATAAATGAATAATTTCAAGAAGGAGAGAGGCCCTGCTCTCCCCAAGGGTAGCTGGGTTTTGGTAGGAAGGTACCAGGAGAGTATCCACACAAAGGTTGGGGAGAAGTCTACTTCTACTCCTCATCTTTGCATCACTTTACCATGGGCATCTCAAAGTTCCAGCCTAAATGCACTCTTGCCCCAACCTCTTGCCTCCTTCCCAAAGGGATGCTAATCCCAGGTGAAGTGCTCGGGTGTGGAAAGCACAGCTCATGCCACCTTCATGCCCAGTGATGCAGCTGGTGAGGGCCCAGCCAGTGGTACCCCCATGCCCACAACAGGCTCAGAGCAACGTGACAAAATACAGCAGGAGCAAAAGTACCCTCCCAGTGCCACACCTCCATGCCAGCACGTGACCTTCACCCCAGCTCAGAGCTGCCCTCCTGCTGTGTCCCCACCATCACATCCAGGGGTGACCACACACCTGTGCCCCCCAGACATGCCCACAAGTTTTGACTTTACCAAACACTGCCAGCAATGAACTCTCACCCCCCAAAAAAACTTTAATTCATGCTTACACACACTAACAAAGGGCTCTGTCCTGGGGCCAAACAAGAAGCCCATCCCTGTTTCTGCCAGCCAAGTGCACTGGGATGGCCATAAAACACAACAGAGCCCCCTGGGGACCACCAGCACCTCCAGGGTCACCTTCCCCTTTCCTAAAATCCTGATGGTGGTGGCAGGTCCTTACCCCTTCCAGAAGGGAAATTTTGGGTAAGTGGGAGGGAAAGACCCTTCCCTTGGGAGATCCTGATGCCTAGACCCACCTCAATATCCAGCCTGCAGTTCTTCAGATGTCAGTGGTTTCTCAGAAGGATGATGACACAAAGACCTAAACAAACAAACAAACAAGCAAGCAGCCCCCTGTGTATAGGTGTTATCCTGGAAATGTTCTTAATATGTTAATAAAAGTTGAAAAACATAAATAAGAAGGGAGAACAGAGGCAATGAAATGCCTTGGACAGGTTCTGATGAACTCAGACACAAACCACTGCAACCAAATGAGGGGGAAGAGAAAAGTAAATAAATGCATAAATAAAATCTATAATATAAATAAATAATATATTAAACAACCCTCCCCACCCTGTAATGAAAATGTAGCTTGGAGAATGGGATCAACGCTTGTTAACCATTGTTAACTAGTATTTTTAGTCCTGACTGCTCTTAGGCTATGTATAGTTCCTTTTTTTAATGCATTTTCTATACATTAATAAAAGATCTGAAGGAATGAGCTGTGTGCTGTCCGGGAGTGGGGTGGGATCAGGGTCCTTGTGCATCCAAGCCCAGCAACATTCCAGCCCCAACCTCATGCCAAGAAGGGACATGCATCCCCTACCCCTGATCTTTGGTTAGCCCATGGAAGGATCATGGGAGGCTTAGCACAGATTCACATTAAGAAATGGAGGAATAGAGCAGCTGATAGACCCAGCACATGCAATGTAATAAAAAAACAGTGGGAGGAAGTTTTAGGGCAGCCCAGCTTTGGCTGGTGGTGCCATCTCCATCCTTGTAGGTGGAGCAACCTCATCCAACCCCAGGGCTGCCTTGGACAGAAGGTGGGACCAGAGACTCCCCAAGTCCCCCCCTGGCCCAACCATGCTGTTAAAATAAATAGCAGTAATGTGGCCAAGAAGCCAGGCCAGCGCGGCTGGTCCATGAACCACAGGAAGGCAGAGAGCTGCGCTTTGGCCTCAGCCCAGCACAAGACGTTTTGCTAATAAATTTAGCTGCTCTCATGAGCTAGAGAGGCTCTTGGCTCTGCAACTTGCAGCCAGAGAAAGCAAGGCTGTGGTACAAATGCTTGGGAGCAAAGAAAAACAACCCCAAAATCTTCAGTGAAAACCATATGCTTGATTTAAACAGCAATCTATGCCCAACATGATGGACACCCCACCAAAAACAGATTGGAAGGCTCGTTCCAGCAGAATGCACTCCCAGTGGAAAACAACAACACAAAAAACCAAACCAAACCAAACCAAACCAAAACAAAACCCCAGCACTGATTAGCAAAAAATCTCTAGGATGAATATGAACTTCAGAAGATTTTGAAATTCTTCTCCTATTTCACACGCAGACTTTACCCAGACATCTTTGTTTAAAGTTTTCACATTCGACACGTAGTCAGAGAGGATGAGAAAGCTCGAAAGCAGCTCTTCCGCCAGACCACTTCAATATTTTCTAAATTTGATTTAGGAGAGACAAAATAGGGGAGTTTTCTTGGTGGCAGCTTCTCAACTTCTCTTTCTTGCTCAAATTCGTGAGACAAAAAAAGGAAGTCGTGAGAGAGGGGATGTCCCACCTTGGCCATGACCCTTAGTACACCAAAAACAAAGCGTGAAGCCTGACGGACTCAGCTGTCTGGAATAAATTAACTTTTTTTTGGTGTCTGAAGACAATCAGTGCCATGGAAGACCCTTCATGCAAGGCCTGTGCATGGCTGGAGAATGGAGATGTGTCTGAGATGGGCAACAAGGGTTACCTGTGCTGGTACTTGTCATCCCAGTCTCACCATGCTTGGCGAAGCAGTTGACCCAGTCCAGGGCGTTTCATTTATGGTCTCTAGGAGAAGAGCAACACCTTCCACTGTACCCTCCCATTTAGCATGTCTGGGGCCAAGTGAGGTCCCCAGGGCCTCCATTTTCTGCAGAGAAAGCAGAAAGCTCACCTGGAGGAAACACAGCCTTCCCATTGTAAAAACCAGTAACAAGAGACAGGCATGTATCACTTAGAGGTTGGTACCTAGAGAAGGAAGGTACATGGGGAGCTGCAGCATCCCTCTAGATCATAACCACCTCCCAAAATCACAGTCAAGGCCCAACTCCATGTTTCAGATGGGATGATAAGGGAGTGAGGGCAGGGAAAAGCCCTTTTCTAAACGCTACAAGTTCTGATTTAAGCCAGGGAAGTGTTTTGCCCCATCACACTAAACCCTGATGAGCTCCTGCCCCACCACATGTGCCCACCACCCTCATCGTTCTGGCCCCCTCTGCCCTTGCACAGCTCAGAGCCATCACCATAATCTAGACACAGTCCTACTTGAGGTGGGATCTCATATTTCCAGCCAAGAAACATAACTTCCCAGGCACACCACCCTCCTCTTCAGACACTTCCAGCCACCACAGCCCCCCCATGTGCACTTTACACAGAGATATTTCATCACAGCCCTCTTGCCAAAGTCCCCTTTTTGCATGAGTGATGCTCAGGAACTTTGTTCCAACAGCAAACATCAGGAGGGTGTACAAAGGTCCTCAGCAAGGACCTTGGGCACCCATCCCAAACCTAGAGCTCAAGTAATTCATTCCCAACAACACATCCTGCAGCCTCAGCCCAAAAAAACACGCAATGGAAATGCTGGCCCAGAAGCACAGAGTGTGGCAGGAGGAGGAGCAACACCTCCAAGAGCAAGGCTGGAGCAGGTCGATGAAGGGGCAGCTTTGTGCCATAGAATCACAGCTGCTTTATGGCTAAGGAGATGTGATTTTTGTAGCACCATCTTCAACATTCTCAGATTTTAATTTCCCCTCATAAGGTGGCACATGTTTATCATCCCTTTTAAAATTCTCATCCCCATTTTTATATTTTTAACTCCTGGGGCTACAGGCTCTAATATTTAGTTATGTAGAATGTAAAGAATTATAAATTATCTCTTTTCATCAAATCTAAATGCAGGGATTTTAAATTTTATTGATGTGTCCCCTCTCCCAGGGATGAGGAATGCTGTGAATAGCAGCCTCCAGGATTATCCCCCTTCTCTGCACTATAGACAGCAATTTTTCTGCTTGCAACTTGTTTCAGCAAGCAAAGAATCAATCCTAGAATGGGTTCGGAAGGACCTTGAAAGATCATCTAGTTCCAACCCCTCTGCCACAGGCAGGGACAGCTTCCACTAGACAGGCTTGCTCCAAGCCCCATCCAACTTGGCCTTGGACACTTCCAGAGATGGGACAGCCACAGCTTTTCTGTGCCAGGGTCGCAGGAAATGCTCGCAGGGAAGAATTATTCTCAACTAACCCTGCCCTCTCTCAGTGTGAACCCAACCTGCCCTTGTCCTTACAGCAGCACTTCTCTCCCTTCCCAGTACTTTTGGACTGCTTTCTGCTGTCAGTAGGAACATCAAAGGATGCAGCAATCCTGCAGCAGGCTTCTCCCAGCAGTATGGCTAATCCTCTTGTTCCCACCCAGGTTATCCCCCTGGCATTGCTCTTCCCCAAGGACCAGGGCCTGGCTGCTGACCAGCAGAGCAGAGCAGAGCACACCAGGACACGGTGGGGACGGACACAAACCGCCTCTGTTGCCCACAACAGGCCTTTGTCCCCATGCTGTCCCCTGCATTTGCTGATGTCACAACAAAAGAGGGAGTTGAAGGAAGTAATTGCAAACAGTTATGAGAAAACATATCCTCCTTAAAAACAAGAGATGGAGTGGGATGTGGTAGGAAATCCTCCCTCTTAGAATTTCGGAAGGCGTTGGAAACAGGCACTTGGGAGAAGAGCAGCAGAGGGGATGGGGCTGGAGGAGCATCAGGGCAGAACTGCTCCCCCACTCCTGGGGACAGTGTCTGTCCCTGCTCCTGGTCTAATGTCCCCTGGCTTCACTCGAGTCAGGCCAAAACCACACGGCATCTCCCTGTTCACCCCTTGGATTGGTTCCCCAGTCACAACCTAAGGCTACCTCTGCTCACTGGCTGAGGGGAACTTTGCCCCTCAAAATACAGGAACCCGCTCTCCCTCGCAGAGGGGCAGAAAGAGGCAAAACACTCCCAGACAGGAGAAAGGTCATGGTTGTTTTGTCCCCTCTTTCACCCACCACAATTTGCATTTCTCTCTCGGTTCCCTCCCGGTGGGTGGGGGGGTTAGCTCCCAACAAGCTGCCCTGCCCAAGCCCTGACACCCAGCTGCATCCTCCCCACAGGGACCATGGTAGCAAACAAGATGAGGAGCAGGAAGACTTTGAACTGTGAAGAACAAAGATCAGATAGTCCCACCCCCTGGCAGGAGCTAAGCCCCAAGGGCAGCACAAAACACTGCAATGGCTCCAATACCACCAGCCAAAATCCTCATGTGATCCTGAGCCAAGGGACATCAGCTCACCACAGATCTCTGGGAACAGCTTCCCCCATGGGAGCGGCTTATGGAGGGGAACAAATAATGAAAATAATCAAAATACTACTACTAATTTGGCATATACATATCATTAAAAAGCAGGATTAGCTCTCCCTGCCCACCTCAGCTAGGCTCTGGGGGAAGCCAGCACTGAGGGATGGCTGCGGACTGCTCCTCAGCAGCACGGGGCTGAGCCACAGGAAGGACTGTGACAGAGGGGATGGCCGGCACAACCGGTTTTTCACCTAAAAATCAACCTTGGCAGATCAGATCCGGCATGGGAAACCCCTGGGGGCAGCTGGAGGAGGCACAAGCCACTGCTTCCTACAACTGGGGGCGTACACTGGTCCTTGGGGGCACATGCTGGTCCTTGGGGGCACCAGACTGTGTCCAAGTATCACTCGCCCCTCTGCCTTTTGTTCACAACTTCCACACCTTCACACCTTCCCTTGGATGCTGCCGCTGATCCCATTTCCATGCTGGGCAAATGAGCACCCCGATTGACCAACAGGTTTCCCTTCCCTGGCTTTCACATAACTGATCCTTGAGTGCTCCCAAACAGGAAGGCACCACGTCACGCTGCCGGGACTCGCCCAGCCCGGGCACTTTCCCCACCTCCTGGTGTGTCTCCTCTCCTCCTTGCCTGCCACCAGTGCTGCCTGTAGGATTTCCTCAGGAAGGAGTTCCTGAAGGCTCTCACGCACAAAACAATCAGCTCTAAACGGCCCAAACACTGGACTGTGCCCTGGGCAGACACACACCACCCTCCTCCTCACCTGCACACAGGTGCCTTACACTGCAGCTTTCTCAACACAAGCATCAAGCAGTATTTGAGGAGGCACCTGAGGACCCCACCTCACTCCCTACCTCAGCATTTTTCTTGTCTAAGCACCAGGGAGAGATGATCATGCAAATCCTAACCCACCTTTGGCAAGCCCAGCTGCAAAGCCTCCCAAGTGATGGGTGGGCAAGAGGCACCTCAAAAAACTCAGCAGCTTTGGGGCATTTTCCCTAAGAGCAGCATTTGCCCCTATCAATGCCTACATGGGACTTAGCCCCAACGCTTAAGGGCAGCTCCAAAACAGCCCAAGGTGGTACTGAGACACCTGAGCCCAACCTACCCTCAGAGCTCCGTCTTCCTGGAGGGACAGCCCAGCTGCTACCAAATGAGGGAAAGGACGGGATGAAGCAGCTTCTCCCAAAACACCAGCTTTGTGTTTGTCCTCCACTCGTGCATCAAAGTCACCATCCCATCCCTCCTCCTCATTTTCCTCCAAAGCCAGAAAACCCATTGCTGCTGCTAAATACCAAGAGCTGCTATTTTTATCCAGACCACGACCAGGGCGTGCGTTATTTTTGGTGTTTAAACTGCAGACTTTTTTTGTGGGAGGGGGAGAGGGAGGGGAAAAGGCAGAAGCATGGGGGAAAAATGAGAGGAATGTTTCTCTAGGAGCAGAGTTTTCCATTGCTTACTTTAAGCCAGACTAGTGTCTGCAAATAGAAATTACCACCAGAGAGCAGAGGAAGCAGCTGGGAAAAAAAGGTGTGACCATGTCTGCAGTCACTCTACCACTCCCCTCAGCCCACCATGCCAAGAAAACCCCAAATTAAGTGACCCTGGGTACCAGCTGGGTGTTATCAAGGAGTAAAGCTCACAGCTGTGTAACAGGGCAAACTGGTAACAAAATTAGCTGAATCCAATGAAAGGGGGAAGCAAGAGGGTGTTTCTATTTTCAGTGTAAAATGAGTAGTGTTTTCAAAATCAAATTAAGGGTTGAGGGGGTCTTAAGAGGAAATTGAAGTTATCAGGGTGCTTTTTGGCATGGGAAAGCTTTGATATTGCATGGAAATAAGGATTTGGGGAAGGATGGATGGAAAACAGGAGCTGGAGGTGGGATTTGATTTCCAGCTGGTCCCAGGCCTGGACACAGACTGACATCCCATGAGGTAACAGGAGCTTGACTGGCATGGGCTCATTCAGTTCCTGTGCTTGAGGGGCACCAGCAAGCAGGGAGACAATCTGGAGCTGCAGTGATTCATCATCAGCTGAGTCATGGCTTCCTCTCACCCATTAATGTTTCTGAGAAACAAAGCACAATTCCTTGGATCCCAGATATGCTGTGTGCCAAACAAAACAAGGAGACGGCAGGTTCAAAATCCCTGCAAATGTACCTTTTTTTCATGCTGCATGGGAAGGAGCCTTGGCACACCTTGCTGCAGGAGACATCCACAGGGTCAAGCATCACGGGCTGTTTAGATTAATTCAAAACATCTCCTGTAGACCACTATGGAATTTGAGCTAGAGTTGGAAGGGACCTTTACAGGACAGCTGTGGGGAGGAGGATACTGGCTCAGACAGAGCAGTGGACTGATTATATTTGTATATTCTTGCATTAATTCTAAGTTTCTTAAAGTCTACCTGATGCTTCCCAGTTCAGTTTAATGGCATCACCACCCTCAATGGCATCAAGACTCTCCTTCACAGGTAGCAGCATTCCAAGACAAGCAGCATGAGCAGTGCCCACCACCTCTGCCACATCACCACAGCACTCCTGCCTGAAGCCAAGAAGCTGCCAAGGCACCGTGTTCAGGGGCCCCGCAAAAATCCAGGGAAGGTGCAAGGCCAGCAGCCCCTCCCTTGTCAAGGCCTCTGCCAAATTAGTGATACAAAAGCATGGAGCCCCAGTGAGGCTGTTTGCCCAGGGAATGAAGCAAATATCCCAGGTGCCAGGGACAGGCTGGGCTTTCCCAGGGACAGGCACCCTGAAGCCTAACGCTTTCAGATATGCTCACCCTCGGAGAGCTCTGATAATAAGTATTTTTAGTCAATCCTATTAGAGGTGTTTCAAAGGTGGCATTGTGCTATCTGGTACTGCAGAGTGGTCAGGTACCCCTCAAGTGACTGTCAGCACCCAGGTGGCTTCTGTGTGCCCCGGGAAGAATGTTTTTGTAGGGGGATTTGGCACCCACAAAAGAGGGAATTGCTGCAGCTCAGCGAGGGGGGAGAGCTGGGATGGGGTTAGCTGGGATAGTGTCAGGGAACAAGGGAGAAATAGGATGGGGTGAGCTGGGATATGGAGAGATGGGATGGAATCATCAGGACAGGGTAAACTGGGATATGAGAAACTGGGTTGCAGTGAGCCATATAATGCAAAGCCCAGGGATCTTCACCCTGCAGCATAAAACCAGGGGAAAAGTTCCTGGCATTAAGCAGCAAATCTTTAGGGGAAAATTGCTTGGTGTTTCCCACAGGACATAAACACCTCCACCAAGGCTATGAGAAGGCACTTAGCACAAGCTGTAGCCTACAATGTATGTTTCTGAGGATCTCTCACCTCTCCAATCCCAGCACTAGGGTGAAGGCAGCAGGAGGGCAGTAGAGGCTAGCAGCCAGCCTACCTCCATCTCTCCACCTTCCCCTCTATCCCTCTTCCCTCCTATTCCCAGAACTGCATTGCTCCTGGTGCTGCCAAGTCACAGCACGGGGAACGTGAGGCTGTTTTCCCGGAGCCTGGAAGGGTCAGATAGCCCTGGCTAGCCCAGCTTGACAAGCCAGCACCAAGGCTGAAGTGGTAAAGCCAAGCCACTGGTTCTGGAGAATGAAGGAGGGCAAGGAGGGCAAATGTGGGGATTTTGCAATCCAAAAGGACTCGGTCCACCCAGAAAAATTCCAGCAGAACATTCTTCTAGTCACAGCTTGCCCAGCTGTCAGCATCACAACACTGCGTGGAGGCTGTAGAGCCCTGGACTGGAAAGAGGCCAGGATTCAGCAATTCCTGGATATCATTGCCATGGTGTTAAAAAAGAAGTAAGTGAGAGAGAAAGCAGCAAGTGAAGGTGGCGGTGGCAATCCCAAGAGAACTGGGATCACAGTTTGAAAATATTGAATCACAGAATCATTTAAGTTGAAAAAGCCTTCTAAGATCATGAAGTCCAACCCTTAACCCAGCAATACCAAGGCCACCAGGATGGTGGCAACACCAATGCACAGCCAGGAGTGCCTTCCCAGGTTGAAACATCCATCATTATCCATGGTTGTTTGGCACCCATAATGCTCCTGGATTCTCTATGGACCAGGGGCAGTCCCTGGGGACGCTTCATCCCCTGCTGCTTGGCTGCAGTGTCCCCTTCCCAGGGACACAGGGTGGGCATCGGGGCAGTGCAGGAGTGACAACATGCAGGGCCGTGGTGATGGGGTGCTGGGTGGAGGTGAGAGGAGCAGGGTGGCAGTGGGGAGGGGGTCCGGGGGGATATTCCTGGCACTGCTCTTGGGGAGCTGCAGCTCCACCCTGCCCTCCCCACCACAGCAGCGGCATCACCACCCTGCAGCCCCTTCTGCTGTCCCCCAAAAACGCTTCTAGGAAAACCTGAGCCGCACCGAAGCGGGGCGAGCCAAACACTTGGTTCCCTCCCTCCTCCCCACGGC
>WAAG01067062.1:139777-216728 GCA_013390105.1 Tichodroma muraria
TTTAATTTTTTTTTGAGGCCACATCATCTGCTTCGCGCGGCCCGGGGGGGAGGGGGTGAGATCAGTACACCGGGAAAGAGCGACCAGCTCTCGGGGGACGTGTGTCTGGGGCAGTCTGCTTGGCACCGGGGTTTTGGGGCACCCGAGCTGCACCCGCACGTTTTGAACACCACGGAATCGCAGGGCAGTGTGATTGGAAGGGACTTTAAGGACCGCCTCGTTCCAATCCCCTTGCCATGGGCAGGGACACCGTCCGCTTGACCAGGTTGTCCCAAGCCCCGTCCAGCCTGACCCTGAACGCTTCTAGGGATGGGGCATCCACAGCTTCTCTAGCAGCCCCCTGAGCCTCTTGTAACCAAAACCACGCGTGAATGACCCCAGGGAGGGCCATGGCTGGGGGATACTGCCTGCCCAGAGAGGCAGCACTGCCCGTACCATAGTTTAGAGGAGCCCAGGATGGCTCTGAGGAGCTCCCAGTGCATCCAGGGATGACAGTGGCGCTCACCTAAACTCAAAACTGATCTTTTGGCCAGTCTCGGTGATCCCGGTGCCGACGGCAGCCGCGCGTGTGCAGACGCTGATGACGAGTGGGCTCCAGGCAGCAGCTTCCAAAATAGTTTCACTTTAACCCTGTTATCCAACATCCATATCAGTAGTTTTCCAAATCACTCCCTTTAGGGAATGAAAGCATTTACGCGTGGCTTCTGGCAGGAAGGTTTGATGGTGGTGGGAATGAGATGAAGCTTCAGCTGGTCGTGTTTGCTGCGTGGTGGCTTTTGGTGTTTGTCTTTTACGTTGGAGGAAGGTCTCTGTAGCCTGCTGCGAGTTCTGGGAGACCAGCGGCTAAACCCTTCTTAGTCACCATTTCCGAAACAGCAACGTGCAATCCCTGCTAAGGAAACTGCTCGCTCTCGGTGTCAGGTTTCATCCAGTTTTCCTTTAAGTCTGCAGGTGCAAGCAGGGAAAATAGGTGCCACTCGTGTGACAGCATAGCTGTGTCTCTGCTGGGTGGATCAGGGAGCTCACAGGCTGTAACAAAAATTAGCCTCTCCCTGCCTGAACCACAGCTGCCACTGCAATGGAAAGTTGGTATAAAGCTGACATAAAGCCAGTCACAGATGGAAATGGTTGTTTAATAATGTGATTCCTGCTTTGCACTCCTTAGCATCAACTGCATGAAGTGTGGTCTCATCTGCGTTAAGGAAATGGGGGTGGCTGTAGGTCAGTTGATTTCATGTCACTTCCACAAGTCCTGAGTTGCAGCTGGCCACAGAGCACAGGAGTGTTGAAATAATCCAGAAATACTTGGGGCACACCCCACAGGTCAGTTACCCCCAGAGCTGCTGCTGCTCTCACTGTGGATGCAGGGAGCACCTTAGAGCAGCCCTACTCCTGCCTGAGTCAGGTGGCATCTCAGCTGAGAGGAGCAGGTTGAGCTTTGTTAGGTTGGAGGGAGCTTCATGAAGACTTAAGAGCCTGTTGAAGGTTGGGCCTAAAGAACTTTAACTAGCAAAATGACCTCCAGCTCTAGCTCTCTCTGCTCTGCCACGGTGACACAGCACAGGAGTTTCCAGTAAACTGCAGCTTTTCTGCAAACTCTACCTCCATCCCCAGTCACTGCGGTTGCTCTGCAGCACACAGGATGTGGACAAGCCAGCATTGCCAAGGCAACCCCCTCTGTTTTAGTTTCCCCACACACAGGCTGGCAGCCTTTACCCTTCCAGCTCAGCCAGGCAAGCCCTGCATGCCAACGGTTTGTGGTGCCATCACAAGCCGTCCCTCAGAAGGACCTTGTTTTCCACCCACGGCTTTCCATAACTCCAGAGGAGTGGCAGATGCTCCCCACCCTTGCAAACCGGCTCTTTCAAAGCCAGTGTGGATTAAAGAACTTCATGCTGGGTGCGCAACGTTGATTAAAACTTACACAAGTGGCATAAAGCCCTGCCGTGCAGAGCTGCCATCCGTTGGAGCCATCCATCCCCGGCCACAGGAGTTCCCGGGCCAGTTTCCATGTCAGCTTTCCCCTGGCTCTGCCAGCACCGACTGCCTAAAAACAAAGAGCTCATTTAGCAGGATGCTTCACAGCCCTCCCTGAGACACAGCCCTGTCTCAGTACCTCCCTGGCCCTGTTTTTCGGTCCCGTATCTTGACCCGAAAAAGAGCTGACCTCCCAGTGGCAGCTCCACATGCTTGCAGCAAGCAGTTCACACCCATCCTGGACCACAGCATGTAAGCAGCTCTCCATGTTCATCCCCTCTCTAAGGGGAGATGTCACACCAAACTCAGCAGCAGCATGGGTTTTCCTAAATGCAGCCCCTCATGATGCACTCAGGTTTTCAGCTGGCAATGGGTGGCCTTGGGTAACCCCTCTGCCCTTGGAGTTGCTGCCTCTGAACACATCAGTTTTTCTACTTTCCCCTCCCCCCATTTTTTTTTTTTTATATGAAACTGAAGAATCCCGTTATTTAGCACACAGACATCCCTTCATCTACAAAACAAAAAGCAATGCACACACCAGAAAGAAAAAGCATTTGAAAACCAGCTGCATGGCCATGCTGGAAGATGGCCCTGGGATTTGGGTGCTGCTTGGTCAGGGTAGGGGCAGGTACCTCCACCTTCCCCTTCTAAGGGATGCACATTCAGCTTGCCCAGGGTGGCCACACCATCCCCAGCTGGCCACTTCCCAGTGACAATCAGCCAGGGCCTCCACAGTGCACTCAGCTCCAGTTTAAAGTGGAAACATTTCAAAGCGCTTTGATTTTTTTTTCCCCCTCCCCGTTCTTTTTTCCTCTACAAACAATTAATTACAAGTTTAAAAGGAAGTTCCAGCCCTCCTTCCCTACCCAGAAGTTTAGAGGCAATAAATATAAAGCAGTTCAGTGCAGGAATAAAACGGTACATCCTGTTTTGTCTGAAGTTAAGGCGGTTGTTGTTTGGGGGTTGTTTGGGTTTTTTACTTCTTTTTTGGAGTCAAGTGTATCATAGGCATCCTCTGTTCCTGCCTGGATAATGAGCTGTCAGGATACTTAGGGATAAATGGCAAACCTGCATCACATGGAAGATTACGCTGAAGAAAAGCTGCTCTGTTTATTTATGTTATAGTGTAACTTTTAGTACAGCTGCCCCAGAGAAAAGACCTAAGTGAAGACGAAGGTAATGACAGAGAGCAGGCTTTAAGAAGTGTCTCTTGCTTATCTCCCCTATGAGCAAAAGCAGATCTGGGATGCTCCCAGTTGGCTCCAGGCAGGGGGTAGGAAGAGGTTGTATGGGATTTGATCTCTGAGTGGTAGCCCGTGATTTCTCAGGTGGGGATGTTGGTGATATTTCTGTCCTCTGTTGAGTAGTGGAATAAGGGAATGTGAGGAACAGCCAGTTTTGATGCAGCATATGGGACAAAAATCCAATAATAATAATAGTAGTAATAGCAATAATAATAATAAAATTCTTCCAGCCAAAGCCAAAACCACCTCCCAGAGCACTGAATTTCATTTGGTAAATCTTAAATGAGAATTTTTTAGAGAGGCACCCAGAGAAATTCATGTTCAAAAGAGAAGCCACCAGCTAACTGGGGCCAACTCAGCTGTGTACTCATGCAAATTGAAACTATAAATCCACAGTGGATTTATACAGTCTGTTTCTGAGGGACATGGATAAACCCCTTGTTTTTAACAGAATCTGAGCACTTGTGGAATCCCAAATCGAGAGCGTGGCATCTGTGCTTATGGATTCAGCTCTTGAGGTCCCGACAGTCATGTCTGAAAGCCACCAGCCAAGGGAGACCACTGAAACAAGACCCTGTACGGTTTTGTAGGTCCCAGGACAGCATTTTGGAAGGCAGATTTTCCCTTGGGAGCTGCTTTTTTGGGGGGGCTACCCAGGAGTTCCAGCCCAAGCAGCATCACAAGAGCTGTGGTTAGGGCTGGGTGGGACCAGTGCCTGCTTTTTTAGGCAAGGCTGGTGCTTGATCTTCCTTTAGGAGTGGGGTGTAATGGCACAGCGAGGTAGAAGGAAGCACAGTGGTGCTAGCTGGAGGATCCTAACAATCTCCATACAAGAGAGCATCCCTTAGCAGGTGCCAAAGGAACAAATGAGATGCAAAGCAAGGAAGGGCAGTGCTGTAGACAAGGAGGATTCAGCCGAAACCAGCCTGGGTCCCCTTCCTGTCCCTCCCTCAAGGTCCCTGAGCTCTCTGAGAGCTGTCAGAAGGAAAGATAAGGAGTCGGTGTTACAAGTGGAGCAACCCCTCGAGGACACCTTTGGTGTTCAGGCTGTACCTCTCAAGTTTTTGTTACATGAAAGTGTTGATTTTCCTTTTACTGTGCCTCAGTTTCTCCTCCTGGGCACATGGGGATTTAAGCATTCCCTCAAGAGGCTGCAGGGCTTGAATCCCAAAGGCTGGCAAAGACACTGCTGTAAAATGCTGAGCAAGGGTGAAATAGGGTGTTGGAGCCTGATAGTGCTCCTGACAGCTCTTCATCTGTACAGCCTCCAATTTAGTGACCTCTGTGTTGAACCAGAACTGCAAACTTGCAACACAAAGGCCCTTGCTCTACTCAGATGCTTTGCCTGGCCACAGGAGGGGAAGAAAATGTGAGCAGAGGCAGCAGTTCCCTGCCCCAAAGGAGAGCTTCCCTGAGAGCCCTGGCACTCAGCAGCGCCTCTCCCTCCCTGAGGGAAGAGGAAAACCTTACATCAAGCCACAGAAATGCTTCTCAGCCCTACCCAAAGCCTTGGAGCAATTCCCAGGTGAGGCACAGCAGCAGCAGCTCCTCCACCCCAGCCAGCCCTTATCTTCCCCTGCTGCTGCCTTTGTGGCCAGCCCTGGGTACGTGGAAGCAGCTGTGGGTGCAGGGCTGCTCAGTGGGCTCTACCAACTGAGCATCACCCGTGAGCCCCACTGACCATGGTCCTCATCCAAAATACAGGTGGGTTAGCCACAGCCCCCACACCAAACCTGCTGGCGGTGCCCGGGGTGCCAGGGCAGCAAAAACAGACCCTGCCTCTGTGCTGCCCGTCCCAGACCATGGACCCTGAGAAACAGCCTGGCCAAAGATACCCCATCCCATTATTGGGAAAAAGGAGGGACCTGGGACATGTGGAGTCCTGTCTCCTGTGGCAGTACTGTGTCTCCACAACGGTCACTGGCCTAGATCAGGCAAGTCCCTTCCTAGACAGGAAAGCTTCTCCTGCAGACCATATTCCTCTGCAGAAACAAGCTCTTCAGAGGGCTAATTAGAGCTCCGTGCTGTGATTGCTCAGCCAGGGCTGATGTGTAAATCCAAAGGGGCAGGATTTGTGCTTGACTAAATTCCAAGGCAAGTAGGGATGCCCAAAGCCCTCCTCACCCATCCCCACCATAAAGAACAAACCCCAGGAGATAGGAGGCTCTGTTTCTCAGATGAAGACACCCAGAGGGACATAGCAGGCAACACAGTCCATCCCCCATGGCTCCAGGCCCCTCCACGGCAGGAGACATCTTCCCTGCTGAGACTTAGGCTGTGCTGGCAGCTCTGTGGAGAAAACTGCTGAGGGAGCAGGCACGTGATCCCTGGGGTTTCTTGTCTCTGTAGGCACCATCCAAGGACTCTTGTGGAGCCCACTAGCTGCTTACAGGAGCTGAGCATATCTCAAGGTGCTTTTCAAGCAGAGGGAGCAGTACAAGCAGCCTACTGAGAAGCTGACATGCAGCAGAAAATCAGCTCTTTCTTTAATTCCATCTTGGAGCTCATCCGTACCAAGCATGAGGAAGGCATTTTCAACACCGTCTGCCTGGCCGTGCTGCTGGGTCTACCCCTTGTTGTCCTCATTGCCTTCATTTTCATCTGCTGCCACTGCTGCTTCTGCAGGCAGAGGAGAGAAAGCACGAGGAAAGGTGGCCCCAGCAGCAATGGGCAACTTCATGCCGAGAGGAACAAGAAGAAAAAGAAGAAGAAGAAACAGCAGGATGAAGAGGACCTGTGGATCTCGGCTCAGCCCAAGCTGCTCTTGCTGGACAAGAGACCCTCCTTGCCCATCTAGCAGACAGGAGGGTGTTCAGGTCCTCTCCTCTGAGACGCCAGCATTTCTTTCACCTGTGCACCAGGAGGGGCGAGGAGGTACCAAAGCTGCTGCCACTTTATGGTGACTTTCGACACAGGCTGAGCCCAGCACGTTGCAGGGCCAGCAGAAAACAAGGCAGTCGGGCACAGGTTGTGCAAGCTTCTTCTCCCCCACCGTGACAGCGTGCCCCGGGGCAGAGACCCCTGCAAAGGACAGGTGAGCACACAAGGGTGACCTGCCACCGGCTCCTACACACCTCCTGCCACGAGCACAGCGCACGCACACGGGGTGGCCGCAGCAGCTGGGGTGCAGGGCTCTCCCTCGGCGCTCACCTGCAAGCACGCGCTGTGGCACCGACAAGGGCGCAGGACAACGCTCACCCGAAGACCAAGCCACCTGCATGCTCCCCTGCACAACACGCAGCTGTCAGTGAAGCAGGCACAGACACACCTCGTTGGCTTGCCCTGCCATGGAGATGGCACAGCTTCACTGTCTAGGCTCCGTCCAAACCCAGCTTGCTTTGGAGATGCAAAGAAAGCTGAGTTACCCCACAGCTCAAAGATGTGCCATCTCTCAGGCCACCAAACCAAAGTTACCTGAAGCTAGATGCCCTCAGCCCAACCTTAAAGACCTGAGACACCATCCTAAGGCAGCACAGAAGAAGGATGTATTGCCACCTAGGCTAGAGGCAGGAAGGAGAGAGGAGGCTGCCAAACCAGCCCTTTTGCACCAGCACTTAAGAAAACGCCTTCCTTGAAAGACTGTGTTGTACAAACTTGTTAGTAAAGAGCCCACCATGCTACTGCAAGAGCAGAAACACAACCTGAGGCTGTGTAAAAGCTTTGCTACGGGCATTAGAGTTATTTATTGAATGACTACTAAAGAAGAGCAGGACCAAAGGCCCCTCTGGAGCAGGGCCAGCCACACGGAAGTGGTATTGAAGCAGCAGACATGGCTTCCTGGCACACCCAGCCATCACCTCTCCCTGCATCCCTTGTGCCATGTGTCAGACACACACAGACCCAAGAGCATGTGCTGCTTCAGCTGATGCCAGCTCTGTGTGCTGCACTGAAGGTTTCTGTATGGCTTGTCAGGCTGACCAGCTCTGGGATTTGGAATGTGCTGTAGAAGAAAAGTAAATTCCACTTGCTCAGTCATCCCTTACACAGGGATACATTGTACAGCCAGACTATGCACCTCTCTCCATCTTCATGTTCCTTGGAAAGACGGTTCAGCTGGGCACAGCAGCTAACAGGACCACACACAGCTCTCATCCCTGCTGTTTCCCACCTGCCCTGCCCTGTGTTCCCATCCTATGTCCCTTGAGCTGAGAGTCTCCTCTGCTTCCCACTCTCTGCCCCATCAGGCTCTGTCTCCCCCATCTCTTTTTCCATTGAGGGATGCATGTGTGTGATGAGAAGCCTCATCACATTTGGGTTTTGCCCTGTCTGTACACTGGATGTCTTCCTTCCATTTTCTTCCAGTTCTTAAGCTGCTGGAGCAGACCAGAGCTGCCAGCCAGAGCCAGACATCTGGGGAACAAGCAGCCAAACCCACGTGGGCAAGTCTGGACGGAGCTGCTGGCACAGCTGCTTCCAGCCCAGGCAAGGGTGATGCCACCTTCCCCTCACTTGGAGGACAAAGCCACTGGCTGGAAGCAGCTGCTTGTGCCACCCAGTCCCAGCACAGCCTGTTTTGTGATGCAGGCAGGGCTGTGATGGTCACATCGTGTCACAGGGTCTGGCTGTGTGTGGCTGTGCTGGGAACAGCTGTGAGGCTGGGCTCCTCCTCACACAGCCCTTTAAATTGACCCCGTATGTGCCTTATTTTCCAGTTTGCTTTGTCACCATTGAAATTAGTGACTCCTTTCTGTTCCAAAACAGGAAGCAACATATAATGGTATAAAAATTAGGATTTGCCACATGGCATGCTAGGCAACACAGAAATAGCTCTGATCTCTGTCCAAAGCTCCCAGTCTGACCACGATCCTGGAGAACTAGCACTGCACTTGTATTATACCTTCTTGCTTCCCTCCTTTCCCCATCCAAGTACTTTTCTCAGCCCTCCTGCCTCCACACTCACTGGGTGGCCAAAGGAGCCCATGCAGGTGCTGTGATCCAGGGGCATGAGCAGCCCTGGAGGCAAGGTGGTGCTGCCTGGAGGAGTCAAAAAAAAATCAGAGTAAAGGGAAACACCATGGGAGGCCAGAGGCTCAGCCAAACAAGCAGGGACACAGAGGCAGCAAGCACTGTCAGAGTGCAGCCTACCTGGTGTGGAGGTGCCAGGCTTTGCAGGGCTTCCTGCAGGAAGGCTTTTCCCCAGAAAGCATAGCAAGTAACTCTCCAGGTGAGGGCAAGCAATTCCTACAAGAACCTGAGAACTGCCAGGAAAATGTACTGTATCATACACATCTCCAGATCCAGGCTTTGGGGAAGTACAGAGCTAGGTCTGAATTTCAAGAGCTCCCCAAACTCATCATTCAAACCACCCCTGGGCTGGGCAGGGAGGGAGCAGGATACAACCCTGCCCTGATGGTCTGAGCCTCCACACTCCCTAAAGCACAGGGACTGGCATCCTTGGTGTCTGCTGTTCGAGCCAAACCATGCACTGAATCGGCTGCTTCTGGAGGAAAAAGCAAAAGAGCAGCAACAGCCTGAGGTGCACTAGAACCTGCTACCCACCAGCTGGGCAGCAGCAGCCCTGCAGCATCCAAGAGGACTGAGATGCACAGTACAGAAACTCCACTGCACAGTCCCTGCTCTCCAGACACCCCAGCTCTGCCTCTGCATTTCAGTATCAACCTTCAGTTTTCCTGAACAAGTCCATGCAACAGGGAACAACAAAAACAATTTTTGTGCAATTTTTTTTAAAACCAAAAATAAATGACTCTTAAAGTGCAAACAACCTGTATCTCCATCTCTTAGTCATGTGTTTATTTTCCTGGGGAAGTCTTTCTTGTACCTGTGTCCTGGTCCTAGATAAGAGGGAGAGCTGAGCAGCAAAGGCTGTGTATTCTCTGCCTGCAGCCAGCTGTGCAGCTTATAGACCTTTTCTTAAAGAAACAGCTTAAGTTAATGGCCTTGCTTTGTTAATGAGCACAGCCAAACTCCTCTACCCAAGGGCAAAAGTAGTGGGAAGAACAAAAGGTGTGTTTGTGCTGTGGGAGGTGGGCTGCAGGTTTGTTTTTCTTACAGAGGATCAGCAGCACAGACTAGTTAACCCCAGGTGGTTTTGATCAGACGAGTATTTCACGGTGTCTGCAGCTTTCTGGGCAAAGCCTTTCCGAATCCTGCACCATGGAGCTCTGCCTCCACAAGGACAAAAAATAAAAACCTGTTTCTCAGCTGGATGAGGCACCAAGTTGTCCCTTGCCCTCAAAGCTGAGGCTCTGGAAGAGACTGGTGAAAGAAGAGTACAGGACCACAGTGATGAGCAGCTAGAAACTGCAGAGGCCCACTTCCTGGAGATGGGCCAGGAAGTGGGCCTCTTCTTGCTTCTCTCCAGATGTTAAACACCGGGTTTAGGGCAAGGCGTTCTTGGGTAGCCTGGGCAGCAAGGGGAAAGGATAGCTCCAGGGTCCTAGGTTAGAAATGTGCAGTGGCTGAGATGAAGTTTAGCATCCTGGAGCAGTCTAAGGATTGAAGGAAAGCAAAAATGCCCATTAAATCTCTCTATGACAGAAGAATTGGATCCTCATTGACCATTCCACTATTTATTTAGCCAACAAAGCATACAGCAGTGACCACAGGTAACAGCACTGCTTTCTAAGTGCCCAGTGCAGTAAGACACTTCCAAGTTTCTCTCCAAATCACAGCAACACAGAAACGCAGAATCTTTGGATAGAGGCATCCTCTCCCTCCTCTTCCTGGGTAAATATAGCAACATTTCTCTGGGGTCCCAGGAACAGCAGATACATCACAGTAGATGGGTCCTTGGCCGGCAAGACCCAGCTGCAAGACAATCCTCATCAACACAGTGATGCCAAAGCAGTGAGAATCCCAGAAGGATTCAAATTCTGCCCCAGGTGTGTTGCAAATCAGTATATAAACTTTTAAGTGATCTCAGAGCAAGGCAGAGGTTTTGAGAATGTTTTGGCCCTCCAGCATCACTGTTACAGGGCCACATATTACAGCAAAACAAGGGCAGTAAAGGGATATGACATTTTTATGGGACTACCCTAACCATCCTGAGCCTCAAAACCAGAAGAGCCAGTTCCTCAAGGCAAACAAACTGCATTATCTGAGCGGTCCCAGGCTCCCAGGCTGTAGCACAGACTCTAGTTAACCTCAAAAAGGTCCTTTTGCAGGGGCGAGCCGGAGACGCGGAAGTCTCTCCTGCGTGAAGAGACAATGCCATCCTGTGGCTGTTCAGGAATACTGACTTTCTGCAATGGTTTTCCAGCAGCTGTCATTTTGCCCTTCCTGGAGAGAGAGGTGCATTAGGAGTGACAGACAGACCCTCCTCAGAAACTGCAAAAAAGGTGCCTCATTTGCCTTTAGCTCAAAAACAAAGCTTACACCGCTTAAGAGAATATTCCTTTGCTTCCAGGTGGGATTCAGCTTTAGGATGGGATTATGTTTTGCTGCTGTACAGGAAAAAGTCATAGGTAACAATCATACCTGCTGTTTTTTAGAGCATACACTTATTTTAAAGTGGCTGTGTGTGAGACTAGTCCTCCTCTCCCTCTCAAGTCACCTTCCTGATGACTTCACTGAGCCCTTTAACTGAATAACAAAGTGAAATCTGTCCTTGCCTACAGACAAGTGGGCAACAGGGAGAAAACACTTCACAGTAAAGAGCCCTCATTGCTTTCCCATGTCCTTCTCTCATGCTCTTAACACAGAGCCTGCAAAACACTTCAAGTGCAATTTTCCTTTCTACTCCTCTCACCATTAGTCTCCTCCTTCCCCCAAACCAGGGCTTGGATATCCTAATGCAGCTCTGAGTCTCCACCCATCTGCCCACCCAAGAGGCACAGCCCTGAAAGTAGGATGAAGAATTTAGTCCTCACCTTTGAGAGACAACTCTCTAGCTGGCTCTCCTCAGCCAGGTCCTAGCAAGCACAAATCAGTTAAGTGCTTCACAGAGTTAAGTCACAAAGAGAACACAATCCCCATCCCTGTTTGGTGCAGACCCCAAAGACCTAATCTGCACAGTCCCACTCCAGGCCTGGGTAATGCTTCCACTTTGTGCAAAATGCTTAAATAGGAAGAAAAAGAATTCTACCACCCAAAGCAAAGAAAACAGAAATATTTTAAGACCTCCTTTATTTGTGATTTTATTACTTTCTCCAAAGTCTGGGAAGGATTCTTTAAAATGTATTCCTCAGCTTAGCACTGCAAAAGAAAAGGCCATTAAGACATGGGACAACCATGTCCCAGTGTGCTCAGACAAGGAAGCCTTTGAGCAAGCAGCATTTGCTTAGCTCATACTTCTTCCCTGGCTGGAGCTGGCTGTCCAGAATTTTAACATCTCCTCAGGGAAAAAAAATAAACCTCACCTTTATGGCTGTGACTAAGAAGAAAAAAAAAAAAAGGCAGTCAAATGTGAAACCATGCACTGGGGCACACAGAATCGGTTTAACTCCAAGAGATGCTCATTTTAGAGGTGGATGACAAGTGTTATCATTTCAGCATCACTACCTGCCACACTGCTGATGAAAAAGCAGAAGGCAGCAGATGGAACAGTCACAAAGGGGGTTTGGTTAATTGTCTGTAAGCAAGCAGTACAGAGAGGCAGGTGTGGGATGGCGAGCAGAGCCTGGAGGAGAGTGGATCTTCCATTCACTCTCTTCTGGGCCTCACCCTGGAGTGTGAACATCAATCTACTGCACATCTCCTTAGGTTTTTCTCTAGGCTGCGAAACATGACACAAGCAAAATAGCAAGATTTTAACCTGCAGAGATTTGATACTAGAGGCTGAGGAACCCAGTCTACAGAACACACATGGGTTAATGAGCCTTGCCAGCAGACTGGCAGTGTTTCTCAGCGTTTCCCAAAAGCCAGTTCTACAGGAAGAATAGGGAATGTGCCCAAATAATGAGGAGAACTGCAGACCAAAACAGGGAGAGGCGACAGTCTCAGAAAAGTTCGCTCTGATGTAAATTAGGGGGCTACTGTTTGTTAGTAGGTTCAAATTTATTTTTGGAAGTCTGAAGTGGACAGCACCAAAGAGGGACAGAATCACGAGGAGTCTGCAGCCCAGGTTTCAGAAAGAACAACATGTGTTAAGGCTTGTTTTACATAAAGTTCAAAGAAGTTGCATGTATTAGATCAAGCAGGTCCTTGTCATGCTTAGCCAACTAGAGTTGGCTAAGCAGGATGCCTCCACAAGCCTCCTCCTAGTCTCTGGAACATCACCCACCAGGAGCTCCAAAGGCTGGTAGCAGGTTGGCCTGCAGATCCAGATGTCCCTGGGTGCACATTGGTCAGCTATTGTCTCCTTTGCATTGGAGAAAGCTGTCTGAATCAAACTTTGTTAGGAAATACTGAATCATTATCTTGGTATTGTTCTGCAGAGAGTTCTATTTAACCCTGGTCTTTTTCCTGTTCTCTGATAGAGACTTCCTCCTCCTCCCCAGGACTGGCTCATTACTGAAAGACTGAGGACAGATCTTCATCTCTGTAAAAGGGATGGAGAATTCATGCCCTTTCCATGACTCCCAGTTCACACCCTGGGAAAAGATCAAGGAATTTATCTTACTGAAGTGCCCAGACCAGGCGCTAGGAGTCTATCACTGCCCACCTCAAATACCATTTAACCCTGCAATAAACAGAGACTTTAATTATAATCAGTTTTTCAGACATTCTTAATATACATCAAACCTCTTCCTAGCTTGGAACACAACAGGACTGAGCCATCTTCAATCCCAAATTAAGCCTGTACAGTGAGATGTACCCCAAGGTTTGCACTAAAAACCAAGGGAAAGGTTACATCAGACGGTGAACAAGCATCCCAGCGTGGCTCCTAGTGAGTGTTCCTTTAGGTGTTTCCCTCAGAGATCAAGACAGCTCCATCTCAAGTATCTCTGCCCACAAGAAGCAGGGAGCCATGAGCTCAGGTCCTCTGGATCCAGGAAGGAGAGAGTAAGAGCTGTAAGTTTTGTTATGGATCATTTTGCTTTCTAACAAAATGAGTTGGAGGGCAATCCCTCCTGCTCCAAGGCAAGACACTCTCTCCGTGTGTTTTCTCCAGGCTATGAGGAGATAATCAGCACACCAGCTCTGCTGCTCACCTGACTGTGATGGTGATTGACTCTCCCCATGCATCCCGTTGTGGTTGGCCAGGTGGCAGTTCTTATACCACCATGCACTGTGGTGCATGAGGGCACAGTTGCTGAGAGCCACATCAATGTGCCTGTCCCATGTTGTGAACTTTCAGCCATTGTGGTAGGTCCTTGTATCCTCTAAAAGAAGGGATCAAAGACACAGATAATAAGTTACTACAGCTGCTCAGCCTGAGGGCTTATCCACCCTTCAGGTGGGACACAGCAGGCCTGGCAGGGGAAAAGCCACAGCACAGGACAGGTCTGGAGACAAATCTCTAAAGCCCTGCTGTTAGAGGGTGTGTCCAAGGGGTGGATCCTCTCAGTTGAAGACTAAACCTTATGGCAAGAAGGTAATGAAAGATAAATGGAAGACTATGGACACAACAGCAATAGTAAGGATTTACCAGTGGCAGAAGCCAGCACTGCTGTTGAGCCAACTCCCATCTCAATAAAAGACACTTTTATTCTCTCTCAGCTGGAAAGCCCCAGAAATTGCTGCCCCATCAGCACAGGTTACCTCATGGAAACTTCCCAGCTTGCCTTTTCAGGCATTTCCCTGGGTCACTGAGCCCTCTCTTCCCCATGAACAAGCAACTCCTTCTCCTCTCTTCAGCACGAGACAGGCCCATGGGCGCACTCTCCTTAGTCTCCCTAGGAAGACTGTCTCCACAAGGAGAACCACATCTGATCCATCCTGACCTGAGGAGCTCCCACTCTATTGACAAAACAAATACACATGTCCCAGCATTTGCTTCCTTGTGCAGAGACACCAGTACGAGGCCCTCCTCGCCAGCATTGCCTCTCTAATTCCCCACTGACAGCCTGCATCTGTCCCTGCTTGAGGCAACCTGGAAGAAGTCAGAGACAGCACAGACAGATTTGCTGGCTGTCCACAAATCCATGTGTAGCAGATAGAGCTGCTGCTTGTGAGGTTGTACAGCTTTGTCAAGACCTAGAAATAAAAAACAATTACTCTTTAAAGTGGGAAGCCTGTTCACCTTTGCAGTCTTGGACTCTCACCCCATGATGATTTTGGTTCAATTGGCTATTTCCTGCCTCCTCCTTCCCTGCTTGAGGCTTCATGACAATTTGCCAAGTTTATGCTGTCTTATCTCAGTTTCTGGCAAGAGACAGAAATATCAGAAAAAACAAACAATCTTAACCAGCACAAGACTGGCTGTACTGCAACATTATTTTTCCCAGAACATTTAAAGGCTCTTACTCCAAAAACTTTGCCCTATTTAATGCTGGATTCTCTGATTCACAAACTGCATTTTTTTGGCTGCACACAAGCACTGGGGCAAATACTTAGTTGTACAAATTTTACAGTTTACTTCCCATAAATCTGAGCGTGATCTGAACACTTAGACAAAACAATCTTAGACATCTTAGACAAGCAAGATCCACAAGGCATTTGGCTTTCTAAACTTCACCAAGATCAGAGGGGCTTGGCAGTAACACACAATTTATTTCAGTGGAGAAAATCCCTTATCACTGAAAGGTGAAAAAGGTAATATTTTCTCTGGTTGTTTACAGAGATTGCTATCAGAGAACCTCAGATGTCACTCCTCCACATTCACACTCACTCCTCACCTCAAAGCATCCGTGCTTCTGCCTTCAGATTCTCTTGAGTCACTCAACACCTCCTGTGTGGCCAGAGTCGAGGTGCATGCTCACAGTACTAGCAATGACAATACTAACAGGCATCAGCTGAACTGCATTAACTCTACATACACATAACCCCAGACTGCATCAGCAGTCCACTACCCTCCCTAAGACATGTTACTCCATTCAGGAAGGAGCTGAAACACAGGAGTGCAGCAGAGAGAAAGGAGCCTCAACTAACATTTGTCTTACGTCCATGTGATTACATTCAACAAAAAGCAGGAAGAGGAGCAGAGCCTCACTCACTATCCACCTGCCTCCATCAGTGCTCGTGTCACAGTACACCTGCAGCAGCCTGCTGCCATCCTCGTTCAGGTAAAAGGTGTACAAACTGCTGGAGGCATTTCTATTCTGCTGCACCTGGCTGCAGTCTGGGATACTGAGAGAGGAAGCTCACTGTGCAAACAGAGCGGGAAAAACTGTCCATCAGCAAAGCAGGAGGAGCCACTTCACCTTGGGAAGCTCCTATGGACAAGGGTCTGGAAGAGAAGCACAGAAAGCAGCAGCCCCTGCTGTGCACTCACACAGGGCCCAGCTGCATCAGCAGGTTGCAGCTGTTGGCATTCCCCACTGCCTGGGAACTGGCACACACATAGGGTCCCCAAAGGCTGCAAGAGACAGAATCATAGAATCCTGACTGGTTTGGATTGGAAGGGACCTTAAAGCTTGTCTCATTCCAACCCCCTGCTGTGGCAGAGATGCCACTCAGATCTGGTTGCTCAGGGCCCCATCCAGCCTGGCCATGAACACTGAGGGTTGGGGCAGCCACAGCCTCTGTGGGCAACCTGTGCCAATGCCTCACCACCCTCTGAGTAAGGCATTTCTTCCTGATCTCTAATCTAAAACTACCCTCTATCTGTTTAAAAACATTGCCCCTTGTCCTGCCACTGACTGCCCATACAAAAAGAGCAAGCCCTGGCTTACAGTAGGAGCAGGAAGAGAAGCCCTTGTTTGTAAAGGTGGGAGTGGCAGAAAAAAAAGGGACTTTAACTTCTCTGCATTTCACAGTTAACCCACAATTGGCAACCCCTGTGGGCATTCACACAGTATAGAGACTCACACAGCATGCTGGCATGAAATGTTTGATTTGCTGCCACTCTGGTGTGCATTTCCTGACCTCTGAACAACCTGGGCAGCTACCCAAAGCCCTGACATTACTTACACTGCTGTGTCCTGCCATTATTAGGATGTGCAGAAAGATCTCATGCATTATCATCTTTCCTGCCCACTGGCAGCTCTTCAGCAGGTTTTGTCCTGCACGTGGCTAGCAAGGCTTGCCAGCACTGGTGACCAGCGAGGGCAATCTCCACTCACAGTCACACCTTGTTCCCAAGCCTCCAGATGGTGTGGCTTAAAACAGACACCCAGCCAGGAGTAACACTACTGATTTGCTAATTGGTTTGCTTATGATCACAGTTTCCTTGTGCATCTATAGGACACAAACTCTGTCTTTGATCTCAGCTGTGATGCACAACAGCTACAGAGAACATCCACAGAGGGAAAAATGCAATATCCAAGACCAGTTCCTACCTGGTGAGAAGCTATGTTCTGTCTTTCTGCTCTGGCAATCTCCCTTGTAGGTCATCACAGAGACAGTGTACCTCACTCCTTGTTCCAGCCCTTCCAGAACAAACAGTTCTTTGCTGGGACCCAGATGTACTTCCTGCCAAATGAGATCAAAGCACAACCCAACTCAGAACAGCATTTAGCTTTTCTGGCCCACAGTGCCTCAAGCCCCATATACATTTACAGGACTTTCTTGTAGGGCTCAGATAGGCAAATGCACCCTGCATCCTTGAAACATGAAGTCCATCTCCTCAGAAGGAAGACTGGGAGCAAGGTCTCGAGAAACTCCTAGGACACTGAGGACAGCCTGCCCCTGGTGAGTGCTGCCCTTCCAGGTAATAATAACTTATTCTAAGTGAAGAGGCAACCATGATTTCTGCACCTGAAGATCTGTTGGGAAGAGGATTCCACTATCACTAAGTCCCTCCACGCTTTCTGCTAAGGACAGCAGCATATTGCCTTCCTTGAGCTTTCCCTCTCTGGGTCACAGATAGCATAGATTCCCACTCAAAATTTCTGTGGTAAACATACGCCCAAGTCCCAGCTGGCAGAGCCCACAGGGGTAATTTCAGTGGGGTCTACAGGCCTGAGGAGTTCAGGGAATTCACTGTACCTTGCCTGAACCATCTCCACCGTGGTAGGTCAGAGAACAGTGATCAGCCTGTGCTGAGGAGGAGTCCAGGTGGCTACACCAGCAGAAGTCACACCTGATACACGGTGTGGGAGAATGGATAGAGATGGTGCTGTAGGCAACCCTGCCCCTGATGAGCTGCAGCTGTACTAATTACCAAAAAGTGGAAGCAGCCTTGCCCTTAATGGGTCACAGCTATGTCCAATAAGGATGTGTGTTATAGAAGAGTGGGTTGGCTGGTCATGTGAGGGAAGAAGGGAGGGGTTAGTGTTGTGTGGTGCTGCCTGTGAGAGTTTGCAGAGGAAAGGTGTGAAAGTCTTTCTGAAGGGGATAATAAAGGACTGATGCTTGCCACCATCTTTGGTGCCAGTTTTTGAGCTCTGAGAGCTTTGAGCTCTGTTGATCAGGAGAAAGCTATGAAAGTTCTAATGTAGGACAGTAAAGAGCTGATGCTTGCCACCATCTTCAGTGTCAGTTGTGTGTCCACCGTCAACATGGAGGTGCTTGGGAGGGTCAATCTCTGTGCAAAAAGAAAAGTTAACTCTCATTTGTTGTGGATCAAATGAAAGCATTAGACAAGCCCTGCCTCAGGTTTAGATTTTAGGCAGCAGGTTACCTTAAATTCAGGTAACCTGCACCTAAACTGCCCTGGCTCACAAGTTCTTAAAAATGGCAAATCAGGTCTAGTATAAATGAGTTATTTATTGAATAGACAGAAGATTAACAGATAAAACGCCTTAAACAGAGTTACTTACTACACAGGTTAAAACAAAGAACTGCTAGTAGATTTACATAAAACAGTGCACAACATAAAGGTACCTATATTATAGGTATAGATTAGGAGTCAACATAATTTACCACCAACTGATGATATCCCTTTCATTCAAATTCCAGAAGTGTAACTCAGGGCCAGGTCTTGGCCCTTGTAAGTGCAGGTCTTGGGCTGAACTGCAGTTGCCTGAAAGTCAACCAGTGGCCTTCACAGCTAGCAAGCAGCAGAAGCCTAGATCAAACACTGCAAGCCTTCTACAGATCTGGCTTGGGATGTTCTGTGAGCCCAGCAGCTGACTCAACTGTAGGAGCAGTATCCAGGAGCTCCTCACATGTCTGCCTGAGGAGTCTCCACCAGGCTCATCTCTGAGGAGCACTCACAGATAGGACAGTTTAGGCTTTATGTCCCAGTCCTGGAGCACAACTCTAATGCGGCCTGCTGAGAGCCTCTACCCTTTGTTTCCCTACTGTAGATGAAGAATCTACAGAATTCACAGGCTTTGCTGTTGTCACGGTCCAGTTTTCTTTAGTAAATGCAGGAATACAAAGAAACCCAGAGCTTTACAGTTCAGTCTGTGCTGGATATGGGACACCAGCTCCTTCACTGGCATCAAAGACTTGGCCAGACTTTTCCTGAGTAGTCAGACTGCCCAAGGTCAGCACAAGGAGAACACATTTATTTTAATGCAATGTAAGTAAACAGCAGTTGTCAAAAAGTGTCTTATGAGGTGCCAACAAGGGGGCTGCAGTGCTTCCCTCAAGATAAATCTTATTTTTAATCTGTGCTGAAAGTAACAACACTGGAAGCAGCTTCTCCCTAATCTTCATCCTGTGCTTGCTATATTCTATATATTTTTGGAACATCTTAAGGGAACAATTTGATGAGTAAGGTTTTACTGGCTTTTCAAGTTGTACAGAGGAGGTCCTTGGTGGGCAGTGCTGACCTCCAGGGAAGAGTGCTCCAGCCCTAAAGTACACCTGAGTTTATATCAAACTATAAATGAATAATTTATCTCAATTCCCTGCTCTTCCACAAATCTCCTGGAGAACTACAGGCATGTTGTTGTCTGACTTTTCTGTATAAACCAGGCCACAAAACTTCCCAGGCCTTGAAGAATGCTATGAGGATAAGCATAACAAAAATTATAACGCATCAGTGAAATAATGCAGTCATGAAAAGGCCACAGAAAAACACAAGGCCATGATTTGTCTTAGATAAATGAGAACAGCTGAGCAGGCTGGCTCCTCCCAGGAAATGCTGCACTCCTCATGCACAGTGTTACTTCTTAAAGCAGATAAAAAGGCAGAGAGGAAGAAATCAAAACACCAAATATAAGAGCAGGGACAGCAGCACTGTAGTTCACAGCCCGTGTTGTTTAAAACGCTGTCTGCTCATTACAGCTGAAGACCACCTTGAACCAGGCTCATGAGTTAAGCAGTAGTCCATTAACTAATGAACTTGTGCTTCATTTGGGAGAGCACTAAACAACTCCTTTAAGAGAAACGACCCGGAAACCTCCTCAGACAAGTTCACTATGTATGTATCTCCAGCTGGACAGGAGAGGGAGCTGAGAGGTACCAAATCCATCCTAAGAAGCAAGGGATGGGAAGGGCAGCCTCAGAGGCTGCAGTCTCACAGCATTGCCCTTAAAGGCCAGCTGCCAGTTCCCATGGGTGCAGGGGGCCACCACAGGGAAGCTCCCTGCCACAGCTAGTTTTAATGCTAGGCAGTAATGCTAACCAGCACCTTGAGTGAGGAAATGTATTATTTTTTTCCTCGGAATTTGCACTATTTTAGCAGAGGTATCTTTTATTTTTGTGCAGATATTTAAAAAATAACTCTACTAATGTTAAATGTGTTCCCTCTCTGCAGTTTCACTTCATGTGAAATTTCCAGGTGCCTCCATTTTCATGCCTTTTCAAGAAAAAAAAATTTAAATTTGCTGAAACTCTCCCTGAATTTCTGGTTTCAGATAGGTTGAGCCTTTTAGCCTCAAGATTTGTTGCCATCAGCTGCCCTTGATCTCTGTAAGCACTGAGGAACTCTTTGGCATCTTGCCCTATATCCAAGCTTCAACTGTTCTATCTCACACTAGATGAATTCATAAACTAGAAAAAGTACATTAGCAAGGTCAGTGGATATAGAGTAACCCCAAATGTTCCCAGTACATCACAGTCCTTATGGCTAACTGAACAGAACAGATTTAAGCCTGCTCAACAGCCTCCTAGGACTGGCCAAAAACACACTACAACATGGCCTAAGGTCACAAGTCAAAGGGTCCGCCATTATTTTTAACTGTCTCCAATTCTAAAATGGTTTCATTTTGGCTGTTAAACCTGCTATTGTTAGGCTTGATAGCAGCACATGAAGCACTGCATGCTTTTGATTAAGGACTAGTGAAAGAAGGACCATCAGCTGCCATCACTCTTGCATTATGCCATCTGCCTCTTCTATAATCATCTATAGCAGCAGTCTCAGCCATGTTATATAGCCTGTATGTATGTATTTAAATTACTAAATTTAATTATTTAAGTGGGGCTACCACTGTGCAGCAATGCAAAAAGTACTCATAAAACATAAAATGACAAGAGAGCAGGATCCTTCTGTTGGGAGGAAAGGGTTAAAAGTGGAATAATGGTGAGGAGGCTGGTACATCCAGTGACCTTGCAGCTGGGAATGCCCAGGCCTGAAGAGTAACAGTGTGGGAAACCCCATATATTATGCCTACTGCTGTTTATCCTCTGTCTGTTTTGAGAAGTAGAATTTCTGTGCAGAGATAACGTAGGTGTTTGGAGAGACTTGCAGGCACTCTTACAGACTTAAGCTCCCCATTTTGGAAGAGAGGATATCAAAGCCCAGGTAAATGACACGAGCAAGGGCCCTTGAAAAATGGGACTGAGCCTAATAGTGTCAGCTTATCTGCCTGTGTAGCTCTGCCCAGGTGCTGCTATGAGATCCTCCAGTTAGTGAAGTATTGAAATAAATCTACTCTATGCATTTCAGCCATGGTTTTGTGGTTGTTCCAGATGTCTGCCTGTGTTGATGCACAACTTCCACCCCATTTCCTTTCCCTTCTGCCCACATTACCTGTCAGAGTGCCAGTGCTTGCCTTCTTACTCTGCTTGCTCCCCAGCTCTGCCTGGAGATGGATGATGAACTTCACGCCTGGCTTCAGTCCTGGCAGGGTGGTAATGCTCTTGTCCTTCCCCACTTCTATTTCCTTGGTGTGCCTACCAGAAGTGTAGCTCACCACATACCTGTCTACAGGAGCTTGGACTCTGTCCCAGGAGATGCTGGCTGAGTCCTCTGTCACTTGGTCAGTTACCAGACTCTTTGGGCTGTCCATTACTATGAAATAAAGTGCAGAGTAAAAAGTCACACACCTTTCCCTTAAAATCTTTGTTTTCCTACCCTCAGGAAACAAAGGATGACAAGGACTAACTAATCTGTGGCTTTTCTGGTCTCAGTGGCTAATCACCACACTTGGTATTGATGATGAAGGAGCAGAGCAAGGCAAGTAAGGCACTGAAGCACAGCCGGGTGAGCCAGGCTCTTGATTTCTGCAGAGAAAGTTAAAATGAAGAACACAAGCTGTCATAGTCAGCCTGTGCTGTCATCTGTGACACTGCTTCCCCTCAAATTTCTTCCTTTTTCAAGTCCTATTTCTGATCACACATTGATTGGACCCACAAACCTGAAAGGTGACAAGATCTGAGGTGGTTTAAAAGGTCTGTCTTTAATTCTAATAGATGTTTTCCTGGGAAACAGCACAGCCAGTCCTGACCTGGACAGAAAAGCCCTTACAAAGCCTGATACTGTTACCTTCTTGTTTTGTCATGGTCACAAGCCTCCAAAGCACACATATAAGTCATTTGTCCAGAAAGTGAGAGAACCACCAAAGCTCGCTCATTAAGTGCTGCTACAGCTCACCTGTCTGGTGCTTGCCTTCTTGCTTCTCTGGAGCTGCTTCTCTGCCCAGATGTCGGTGACGAATTCCATGTCTGGCTTCAGATCCAGTAAGGTGATAGTGTAGTTTTCACTGCCCACCTGTATTTCCTTGGGGTCTCCATCAGCCGAGGTGTATCTCCCCATGTATGTGTCTAAGGGAGCCTCCACTTTATTCCACGAGACAGTGGTGGTATCTTCTGTCCCTCGGCCAGTTGTCACATTGGTTGGGCTATCGACTCCTGAGACAGCATTTCAAAGTGCAGGATTAGCTATCACCAGCTGAATTAAACCTCTAGAATACCTGTCATGGCATATTAGGAGGAAATTCTTCCCGGGAGTGTGGTGAAACACTGGAACAGGTTGCTCAGAGAAGCTGTCGCTGCCCCACTCCTGAAAGCGTTCAAGGCCAGGCTCTATCAGAGTAGGAAAATACTGATAGAGCCAGTATAGATACTGGCTCTATCAGTATTTTCTGATAGAGTGAAAATCTATCAGAATTCACTCTATATTCTGATATAGAATATATCAGTGTAGTGGGTGAGCCAGGAACTATATAACTATACAGCAATAGTCTACAGAGCTACAAATAAANGTACACATTTCCTTTATTTTTGCCTTGCTGCTTTGGCCAGCAAACACTCACTCAGGTTTCCCCCAACAGCCTTTGAAGAAAGGCATCCATGAGAAACCAGGAGAAAGAAGGAATGTTCTACCATTTAGATTAAGCTCTCCATTTCTTTCTGCAGGCAGAGCTTGCAGGCTACCTGTCTCGCCTTCCATAGGTACCAGCTCAAGGATTACCTAGATGCCTTAAAGATCTAGAAATAAAACAACACACTTTCGAGACAATGTTAATATAGGAGGTAATATAAAAGCTGGTCTTTAATTGAAGGCCTCCAGGAGCAAGTATAGAAAAATTCCCCCCTCACATAGGGCAAATACAGTTTTATAAGTTTAGCAAATTAGCATAATTAACAAGAATCCACAATTAGAAACACAGGTGATGAGGTAATTCCCCCCTCTTGGTTCAACCTCTTCTGGAGCCCCTCTTCTTCCAGTTGTTTCTAGGAAAGTGTCTTGGGAGGGTAGCTCATCCTTAGTTCCCAGAGGAGGCAAGATTAGGACTGGGGCCTTTGGAATGTGTTTTGTCTTTCTGTCTATCAGAGTAGGAAAATACTGATAGAGCCAGTATAGATACTGGCTCTATCAGTATTTTCTGATAGAGTGAAAATCTATCAGAATTCACTCTATATTCTGATATAGAATATATCAGTGTAGTGGGTGAGCCAGGAACTATATAACTATACAGCAATAGTCTACAGAGCTACAAATAAACGAAGAATATATAAAAGCAAAAATCATTTTGGTATCAGCCCTCTGGCTTGCCCTCTCCCAGGTCCAAGCACCTACCCTTTCTCTGCCTCCAGCGTCAGCCATCAGCTGCTCCTCCCCTTCTGCCTTCCCTGCAGTCCTGTCTCTCAGACTCCTCCAAGGTTTTACTATTTTAGCTGATGAATCAGAGTTTGGTGGCAGCTCTTGAAGTAGCTGGTATTTGCTTATTTGCATCTCCTAAATTCCAGGGGTTGCATAAGAATATAAGCATTGGGATTATTATTTTCCTTTTTTAAGAAGTTTCACAGCCCCCATGTCTGTCAAGAACAGCTTGAAAACACAAGTCAAGGGTGTTCCAAATAATCAGAGTCTACACAGGGCAGAAGAATAGCCTTAAAATTACAATGTGGAGGTTGTAGGTTTTGTTGTTTTAAATAAATTTCATTTTAGTGGAATAATTTACACAACAACCTCAGGAATGTCAGGCCTGATATGGAATTTTTCAGTCTTTGGAAGCAGCATGCCTACCCTTTTGTAAGAGATTAATTTCAAAAATTCGAGAATCTTGTAAATAGAATGAGAGTTTAAAATTCTTCAAGGTCTCTTGCAATAGAATAGCTCCAAAATATTCTGCCATTTTTCTTTAAGGCAGTCAATTAGCCAACAGAGCTGTTATTCCATACAGAGGCTAATTCACTTATTCTGTGAGAATACACAGAATAATATACTTACTCTGTGTCTGGATGGAGCTGTTAGTCAAGTTAAGGGTGAAGTTACTGTAAAAAATCAAAGAAAAAGACTGAACTAGGCCTAGGGTTTAGTGTTTAATAAATAGTGTAGGCAAGCTCAAACAAGGTATAAGCAGAGCTGGCTGCAAGTCATGCATGGAGAAACAGTCAATTATGAATCTTTTGTGGTGGAATTTTGAAAGATCTGTCCCCAAACCCTGTAGTAACACCACTGTAGCAAAAGCAACTTTCCACATACCAGTCCTGCCAGTCTACCAGGGGATGGTTTCCCCTCTCTGCTGTCTTTCACAGGTATGACAGTGACCTCGTGTTCTGCTCCAGGTTTCAGGCCTACAAAGAGCAAAAGGGGCTGTTACCAACAATTAGGGAAGATGGCATCTTTTCTTGAAGAAAGCTGTTTTGTTTATCCAGCTCCAGGTTTGCTGCAGAGAGGAACTTAAAGTTTAGATTTCTATCCAACTTGTTTTTTGTCTTTTCAATGCTTTGACAGCTCCTTTGATCTAGGCCTGCCCTTAGGGCAGGCATATTGACTGCTGTTGGTGGGGATTTCCATAATCTTCAGCTCTGAAACAGAAGAATGCACTTTTTTCCTAACAAGGACAGAATTAAATGAATGAATATGCCTGGACACTTGTTATCTACAGAGCATAGCTTTCTCCCTGTGGAGACACCCTTCCTTATGTGATAGGGGAGTCCAAAAAGATCTCACTGGACACTCACATGAGAGAAGAAATGTCTCAGTCTGATTAACAGTCTGACTGTTAATCATTCTTGCCACTTCTTCCTGCTCCTGCCCAGTTTGGAACACCCACGAATACTCACCAGTGAGGATGCATCTGCTCTTAGGGTCCTTGCTTTGGGGCACCATGACCTGCTTCTCATCCATCTCCACTAGGGTTCTGAACTTCAGCTTGTAATAATGCACATCTGCTGGTGGGTTCTCCCACTCCACTTCCAGGGAGTACTCCATCTCTTCTGTCACTCAGATGGCATTGCCTGCAGACTGGACTGGGAAAGACAGCAGAGAGATGTAGGGAAGCAGCATCAGCGCGAAAAGCTAAATTGAAGACAGAAAAGTCACTAAGCAATGCTCCTTCCCTGCCCAGTTTCCTGCTCTGAGCCCTGAGACATTTTCCTCAGCCAAACTGAAGAGTCAAGCAAGGGCAGCACAATCATTACTTCAACAGGTTTAGTTTTATCCATGGTAAAAGTCCAGCTCTGGTGTTTGCTGGCTCTCAGTTCCCACCTGTTGTGCTGGAAGCAGGAAAAATGTCAAAATCACAAAGCTTTTCACTGTCTTTGCCAAGTACAAGCAGACAGCATAATATCAGCTGCTAACCAAAGAACATTTCAGTTCTCAAGAGACTGCTTCAAATACACAGCCTTTGCACAATTCAACACTGAACCTCAGCAGGATCATACTCATTCAGTCCTGGGAAGAGACTATGAGGAGAACTCACTGCTGCAGATATGTTTGGACAGTAAGTACCTAGGAATGACATCCTGCCTACTTTAAAGTTCCTTCTGCATCCAGTTGAACAGTGCATTATTCTTAGTAACAGGCTGCCTTTATCCTGCCATGCAGCAGGTAAAAGTACAAATTCCTTGGAATTCACAGATGTCAACACAAGTAGGATTTGGACAAGAAAAATTGAAAGAGGGGGAATCTGCAATATATTCAGCCCTAATGATCCAAATCTGGAAACAAACTACAGAAAACAATGACATAACTCTAGGCTGGGAAGAGAAAATGCTCTCCAGCACTCAGTTCCCCTCATTTGTTGAAATCTAAAGATTTACAACATCTGACTCTTCAAATAATACTACCTGCTCCTACCTGTACTTGCTTCTAGATGCTTGGGCTCACTGGCAATCCTCTTCAGACACGATGAAAGCGTGACATTGTACGTGGTGCCAGGGTGGAATCTCACAATCTCATAGCTGAGCTGCTCTTTGGGCACGTGGATTTGTCTCACCAACATTTCATACCCAGCTGGAAAATAGGTAAGGAGGCAATTATCCACATCAGTCACTGGATCCCAGCTGACAGCCAGAGAGTTCTCTGTGGAGTTCAGCACCTGCATATTCTGGGGAGCAAGGACTAAAAGAAAAACAAAGAAAAACATTGCAGTGAGGATCACGACTTGCCACATGGCCAAGCACAGCATTTTTCCAAACTTATTTTGAGTAAGAAAATGCAGAACTGGAGCTAGCTCCCAGCCTGTAGTCATTTTGGATTTAACCATTTCTTTCTGCTCAACAGCATATCATTAGATACAAATGAATAATGCAGCCAGTAATAAATGTAATTTCCTGGATCTTTCCAGCTTCTAAACCCACACTGGCATGAGGAAAACTCTCTCAAAGCTCTCCTTACCAATGCATCTAGGAAGAGAAAGACAAGCCTAAGCCCTCTTTTTCTATAACTGGCAGAGTTAATTCAAAATATCAACTGGTCCCCAAAACTGGGGACTGCAGCTTTTGCACAGCAGAGACAGAAAGCTGAGCTTTTCTGACTGAGTACTGATGGAAACTTACATTTGGTGCCTGGAGGAGACCTGAGCAAATCTGCTGCACATAAGACATTTCAGGACACCAACAATACCTTAACTATTTTGCCACGAGACAGACAGCTCCTTGGTTCAAGTTTACCTGATTTTAATTACAAGTGAGCTCATCCTAAGATGATCAAACAATCTACCAGCTGCATTTCATTAGCAACTTTGGTGGTTTGACACTGGCCAAACACCAGGCACCCAAGAAAGTCGCTCCCTCTCCTGCTACAGCTGGGCAGAGGGGAGAAAAAAATTAAACAAAGGGTTCATGAGTTGAGAGAAGGACCAGGAGAAAACACTCCAAGGGCAAAACACGCTCAACTTAGAGGTATAAAGTGAGTTTATTACTGACAAAATCAGAGGAGGATAATGAGAAGTAAAATAAACCCTTAAAAGCACCTTTTCTTCCCCCAACCCCTCCTTCTGTCCCACTGACAGTGCAGCGAGACAGAGCATGGGGGTTTTGGTCAGTTCATCACCCAAGAGTTTCTTCTGCTGCTTAGGGAGAGAAGTTGTTCCCCTGCTATGCTGTGGGGTCCCTTCCCCCCAAAACTGCTGCAGCGTGGGTCACTCTTCCATGGGGTGCAGTCCTCCAAGGACAGGCAGCTCCAGCTCAGAAGCAAGGCCTCCTCTCTCCACTGGGTCTCCCACTGGATCCCAGCCTCCTCCAGACATCCACCTGCTCTGGTATGGGCACCTCCCCCATGGGCTGTGGGTGGATCTCTGCATCCCTGTAGATCCCCATGGGCTGTGGGTGGATCTCTGCATCCCCTGTGGATCCCCATGGGCTGTGGGTGGATCTCTGCATCCCCTGTGGATCCCCATGGGCTGTGGGTGGATCTCTGCATCCCCTGTGGATGTCCTTGGGCTGCAGGGGCACAGCTGCTTCACCGTGGTCCTCACCACAGCCTGCAGAGGAATCTCGGCTCCAGCACCTGGAGCACCTCCTGCCCCTCCTTCTCCTCTGACCTTGGTGTCTCCATGTTGTTTCCCTCACATGTTCTCACCTGCTCCTCTTCTCTAGCTGGAAAATCACAACTGCCCCACCTTTATTTTGATTTTCTTCTTAAATCTGTTATCACAGAGGCATTACCAAGCTCTCTCATTGGCGCAGCCTTGGCCAGCAGCATGTCCAGCTTCAGAGCCATCAGGGATTGGCTCTGCCAGACATGGTAGGAGCTTCCAGCAGCTTCTCACAGTAGCCACCTCTGAGCCCACTCACTACCAAAAACCAGGCCGTGCAAAACCAGCACAGCAAGGCACTGACTGATAGCAAAGTGCGCTTTCTAACAGCCATCAGTGAGAGAAGTTCAAGCTTTCCCAGGCTGGTCCTGGGAAAGCATGAGAAAAGAATTTAAACAAACCTAGCACCTGGTGTATGTCTAGATTCCACAACTGAGAGATGTGATGCTTATTCTTTTATGTTTTTTGAGGGGAGTTGTCTCTTCCTGGTCCAATAAGTTTACTGTATTCTCTGTCCACCAACCCACTTCGATATAGTGAAACACACTATAAAAGGTGTATGCATGTTAATAAAGTGCTTTTTGCCTTTTGCCTTCTGAGGGGTCACATGCTGCTGTTAGATTGCCATAGCATAACAGTGACAGCAAAGCATGGACAGATCGTGCCTGTAAAAAGGCATGTGTCAGCAGCATGAGGCCAGATAACATCAAGAGATTCTTCTCCCTTGAAAAGCAGCATTCATACCCACGTGTAGTTCACAGCTTTCACCAAACCCACCCTCACTATGTGCATACCATCGCTTTCACTGAAAACTTTGTACAAAATACGAGAGTGTTGATCCTGTCTCTTCTTGTGATATCAAAGCTGGATTTAAACAATCCAGCTTATAAGTCCAAAGGCAAATGGTTCCCATCTCAGCAGCTGTAGCCAAGTGCTCCTCTCCTGCAAATGTCAAATTGTCTTTTCTGTTCCAATCTGGGTTAGATTTCTGCATCCTGAGAGATATACAGTTTATAACAAAGTTTGGATTTAAACAATCCAGTTTTGCTGTAAAATAATAAAGAATCTAAATACATGTGGTGTACTTTATTCCTTGTCTAAGTAGAGTTCAGAAGAGGATTGTATCTGCCTCTCTGCTGTTCAACATGTCCTTGTACTCTTTCTCCTTCAGAAGGAATTGCAAAGCAATAATTATACTCTTGCATGCTGCATAGTAACTTCTAAATGTTCAGACATTCCAGTTACCAAGGCAACATAAAATGTCACTTCATGATCTGAGACACATAAAAAAGAAGCCAGTGCTCAGTGTATTTCTCTCAGGATGCAGGAAAGGACTAATTTAGGAAAGAATGCCTAACCGTTAGATCTACCAGGGCCAGAATATTCTCCTAAAGGAAAGGATGAAAGAAACCCTGTTCACATCTTTTCAATTATTGCAGAGGAAAGCATGAGACAATCAAAGCTGGAGAGAATGTAGAATATTTGTGTGAAAGATTCCAACAATCTAACTCTGCAAGTCTTTTTCCATCCTACTGCCCAGTGCTTGAAGATTTAGGATATAGGCCTTCCAGGCACAGACGACATGGAGATAGGACTGAGGAGAGAAAGGGGGACGTGGAGTCACAGATGAAGGAAATTCAGGTCTAGGACAGCTCCATGGTTGCAGAAGAGAGAGAGAGAATTCTAAGACTGAGAAATGGGGCAGAGTTGACCATGCACATATCCAAGCCACAGAGTCATACAACACAACACTAGAAGCAACATACATTAAAGGAAAATAGCCAGAACAAAATGAGACATGGTGAAAGGAGCCATGGGGCAAGTTCGAGATCTGAGCTTTTTGAGTACCAAGGGAGAATACAGAATGTGATTTTTTGAGTGTTGCCTTCTGCATGCTAAAGCTATAATAGAACTGCCAAGTGCATCACAGCACTAGAGACAGGAGAACTGGCAGATTCCTAATTACCTAGTTAGCAAACTGGCACCTTCAAGCATCCTAAAGCCAGGGAGGTTTCTTGAGAAACACAAGAGGAATGACAAATACTAAAAGGTATGTCAGAAAGTCCTTTGTAAGTTCACAGAAGAGCTGCTATCTCCAAACAGCCATCACTTCATAACTCTCCACAAGAGCAGCAACAGACCTGTCTCACCAGCACTTTTAGTCTGAGGAGACACAAGCTTACCAGTCAGTGATCAGTGTTCATCATAGGCTCTGCCCTCAAGTGGATACTGGCCACTGAATTCTGTTTAAAGCATGGACAGGACCATGCCTGTAGGCATGGGAAGCAGGGAACTGTGCAGCAGCAGCCTGTGGAGAGAAGCAAAGGCACCTGCAGAGTACATGGCAAAGCTGTGTGCTTAGACACAGCAGCAGGTGTAGCAGCACAGAAGGTGATAAACCAGCTCATCCCCCAGTAGGCTGGAATGCACTCATGCTCCTTACATCTTCCAATGCTTTTAGCAATAAAGAACCACACCAGTTAGTGCACCAAAGAGCAGAACTCATTCACTGGGGGCTATTATCTTGTCAGCAATCAGGCAAAAATAAAGTGGGGGGCTCAAAACGTCCACAGAATGATGCTACTGCTACTCAGACACTAAGATGTCCAGCCTATTTTCCTTCAGTTTTACATATTTTTCTCAGTGAAGTATTTGGCTGAGACAAGTTACTACCAACTGGATTATGTGCCTTTATTTTCTGTGGTAAAACTCTTCTACTGTTCCAAACCTCAGTTGTGTCTGAGAGCTGTACATCACATTTCCATTTCTCTGGGATCAGTCACAGAAGTCTTCCAATGCAGCTGCTGCAGTAAGCCAGCCAGCATTCTGTTTTCAGTATTATGCCATCTTCACGAAATTAATGCTTGCAATTAGTGTAACCAATGGCTACCAACAAAAAATGCAACCATTAGTTTGGCAAGATTGTTTCTTTTGCAGGTATCTCCCGTTCTTAACCAGACTGAATGAACCTACTTTCCACTAAAAAGTTTGTGGTGATTCAAAATAATTAATAAAAAAATAGAATTATAATCAGCCAGAGAGATACTGTGCCTCTGGATTCATCCTTATATTTATCTTTTCTTTCATGCTAACTCTGCAAGGTCTGATAAGCAAGGTGTATTAACTGTTTGTATGTGAATGAGAGATTGCTTTCAAACTCCTACATACTCACGTGCAGAGAGGTTCAACAGCACTTGCATATTTTCTCATTAGCATAAATATGCATTTTGTTACAAGTTACCTAGCTCAAATCTCTTCAGGCAGCAGCTTTCCGTTTAAGTCAGTCTTTCCTAAAGCAGATCTTTGTTCCACTGCCTGCACAGCTCAAACATTTTTAAACTCTCGGTTTGGATTAATTTTATTTATCCAATGACGGACATTTTTATTATGAATAAGATAATAAATAAGGTACTTTTAGTATGAAAACTGATAAATTTCATTTTAGGTGCTAAACACTTAGACTTATAGAATCCTAGAACGGTTTAGTTTGGAAGGGACCTTAAAGACCACCTCGTTCCAGCACCCTGCCCTGGCAGGGACCCCTGCCACTAGACCAGATTCCTCCAAGCCCCATCCAGTCTGGCCTTGAACACTTCAGGGATCCAGGGGCAGCTGCAGCTTCACTGGGCACCCTGTGAAGAATTCACCACAGGGAAGAATTTCTTCCTAATGTCCGATCTAACATTGTGCTGTGTCAGCCAGAGCCACTACCCTTTGTTCTAACTTCTAGTGGCTTTCAGCCCTGAGTCTGTGAAAAGGTGCACAAGAAGGCACTGGAAGAGCCTTGGGATGAGAAAATATTGAGTAATTGCCAAAGAGTGTCTGTTACAACTATAAGATGTGTGTGGTCAAATTTCAGCATGAGCTCACAACAAAAGGAAGGGCTTTTAAAACATCTACTGTCACACAGAAATCAGAGCCTAAATGCAAATTATTAGGAACAAGCATTCTAAAAAGAAACCCTTCTAGATTAAACCCTAGCTCCATTAGACCCAAAGGCAAAACTCCCATTTATATTAGCAGATATGTAGTTTTATGCGGTTGGAGAAGACAACTTGGGAAAGCTTAAGCCCGTCAAAATGGGCTTAAAAAAACCCATTAAATACTGCTGTAAATTTTGTGATAATAATACATGCCCATAATACAGGATTATTGATGTTTTTCTAAGGCTTCAAAATCTTTGGAGGACATCTGCTCTAAGAAGTCAGAGACAAACTGAGTTTTTCCCTCAAAAAAAAACAACAGGAATCTCAAAGGAATAAAAATACTTTTTCTTACCTGTTAAGTACTTTCAACTGTCTGTTTCACAGCCCTTCTGAGGCAGACACCACTTGCAAAGGTAATTTCAACAAACCAAAAAGTGAGCAAATCCTCTCCTCTTCCCATTCCAGCTGCAAACCAGCAGCAGTCCCTGCAGTGAATTTAAGAACCCACGGACCAGATGAAAGGAACCAATAGAGGCCTCAGGGTGTTTCCCTCTTACAAACCAACTAAGGAGCACACTGGGTTTGGGAATAATTCCCCCCTGCTCAGTATTCCTCTTGCCCATCAGCAGGAAGAACCATTTCCCATCTGTTTTATGCTCTGCTACTAGTCAGAAGCCAGAAAGCCTCTCCAGATCTGTACATCTGTCTGCCAGAATCACAGGATTGTTACTGAGAGAACCATATCAACAAGCACGTTTGTAATATTAATGATGAGAAATTCAGGAGGAGTACATCAGAAAATAAAAATTTTATAAATATTTTAAACTCAGCAGCAGTTAAACACTACATTTATTCACCACAATACTTTCCAAAATCCCTCAGGAACTACCCACATGGTTATTTAACCAGGTGCATTACTGAGCTCAGTTTTTAGCTGACAAACCCTCAGATTCTGAACAATTCCTTTGATTTACTGCAACCAGAAGCTGTGCTGAGGGAGCTGAAGATGGCAGCAGCCTGAGGGATATCAACATCCATCATTAATCCTTGCTAGTCTCAGCTGGGGAAGTGCCAATCACACAGGTGATGCTGTTGAGCAAGCAAGGGAGTCAGCCCTGGCTGAAGAAATAGTTATTCTTCCCATTCTCACCAGTTCCTCCCGCACCTGGACCATCTAATAAACACGAAAGGGGAAATGATACAAAATATTGTAGAAAAGAATACATCCAGATCTCCTTTGATCACATCAATTTTATCTGCTCTGCTGATATTCTACCAACTAATTTTACCATCTAGAAAGCTATAAAAATAGCAAGTAATAGACAATTACATCAGAGAACAAAGCTTGAAATTCTCCTCTTGTAAACAGCAGAAAGCTACAACAGTAAGTACCTAGGAAAGCTGCTGACTGTAGCATGGAAAATAAAATTTGATTAGCCTGCCAACCTAGCTACTTCTTCCAGATTATTACATACTTCTGGACCAGTATAATATATCAAACAACTAAGTAAAACAACTAGCACACCCAGAACAAGCAGCTTGACAAACTCAGAGAACCAGCTTCCTGAATGACTCTTTGAACGTAGCTAATGAGCTGATACAAACAGAAAACTATGAATTCAATATCAAAACTGTGATGAATGTTCTCCCTGTAATCAGGAAATAGACATATTTTAAATGCTGCCTTAGCAAAGTCCCAGTCAGTGAACAGGGCAGTTTCCCTCGCTGAACATGAACAATGGAAGCAGAATTTCCCATTTGTTTTTCTCTGTTTGGGGCCATGATTATTCAGTGTTATCTGCAAAGTGCTGTAACTTACCCAAAGGTTTGGATATTAGGGAAAGTTTCTTCCTCCAGAGGCTGGTGGGGCACTGGGATATGCTCCCTAGGGAAGCAGTCACAGCGCCAAGTCTGCCAGAGTTTGGACAACACTCTCAGGCACCTGGTGGAATTCTTGGAGTTGTCCTGTGCAGGGCCAGGAGTTGAACTCGGTGATCCTTATGGGTCCCTTCCAATTCAGAACATTCTACAATTCAAAATTCACAAGTAGAAAAAAAAAAAAAAACAACCTACAAACCACAGGCGTAAATTTAGGGATTTAGGAACAGTCCTAGGCATAAATAAGCAAAAAAATCCCTAAGAAACAGAACTAGCGCAGCCTTTAGTAGAGCTGCTGGCAGACAGCCTTCCCGCAGCAGGACAAACAGCTCAGGACGCGCTTTTCCACACGGGGACCCCACAACGGCGGGGCGATGCCTCTGCGTCAATTTTCCTGCTGGGACAACTTTCCCTGTCATTTTTACAGCCGCTCCTCTTCAGCCTGGGATACCTTTACTGCACCCAAGGCCGGCCCCTGATGTTCCTGCGGCAGATTCAGCTGCCTCTAGTGATGAGTGGTGCCAGCGAGCCCTGACAGCATCTCTGAGATATACACAGCACAGCCCTCAACTGCGGTAGGGGCTTTTATCCCGCTTCCAGCCGCACAGCGCTAAAAACCCCCGGCACAGCGGGAATGCAGCGGGAGCGCATCCGCCGTGACTGCGCGCATGCGCGGCACAGCGGCAAGATGGCGGCGGCCGCGCTCTGCTGGGCGCTGCGGGCGGCTCGGCAGGTCAGACCGAATCCCTCCCCTCCATTCCTCCCATCCCGCTTCTCCGCGTCTTTCCGGGACTCTATCCGCCCGGCCGAGGCGCCGTGGAGCGGCCAGGGGAGATGCGGGTAGTGTTTGACCGCTGCGGGCTAGGCCCTGTCCCCGCGGCGCGGGAACGTAACCTGGTGTTACGGAGCGTTCGGTGTAACTTGGGGCGTTTTGTGCCTCTCTGTGAAGAGAACTTGCTAACACTTTATATGAAGTTCAGAGTTACATACGAATGCAGTACAGAATATGGAAAATCTGAAAGCTAAAGCTCTCGAGGCATCACTGCTACTCGTCAGAGAGCAAGGATCGGTGTTGCCCCTCGTGAGGAAGATGTAGACAGCGATAAGGTGTAAAAAGTGTAATTGTGATCCAGGAGCTAAATGATACCGGAGACACGGGACCCGAGGGAACGGCTGGAGCTGTGTCAGGAGAGGGCTCGGCTGGGTATTAGCAAAAGGTTTTCCCCAGTGGTTGGTCACTGGAACAGGTTCCCCAGGGAATGGCCCCAAGGCTGCCAGAGCTCAAAGACTGTTTGGGCAACACCCTCAGGCACATGGTGGGATTGTGGGGGCCGTGCTGGGGCCAGGCTTTGAACTCGATGTTTGTGGGTCCCTTCCAACTCAGGATATTCCATGCTTTATGGAAATAACTTAATACTTGACTAGGGCAAACTATGTGCAACAGGCAGGTATCACAAATTTCATTTCTTTAATCAGGTTCTTCCGTCGCCCTGCCCAAGGCAGGTGCGGAGCTACTACGTGGACTGGAGGATGCTGCGGGATGTCAAGAGAAGGAAGATGGCATATGAGCATGCAGATGAGAGGCTGCGGATCAACGCCATCCGGAAGAACTCCATCCTTCCCAAGGAGCTGCAGGTACTGGCAGCTGGCTGTGCCCAGCCACGGCATGAACCCACACGTGGCTCTTGCTTCTGTGGTGTGTTCAAGGCCACAGCAGTCACTTTATAGATCCAAACGGCTGTCCCAGGTCACAAATGTTGTGTTTCCTCAGCTCACAAGCACAGAATCATGTCATATACCATAGTGACTTCAGCCTTTTGGGGCTGTTTACAGCAACATCATATTCACCTGACTGGAGGTTGTGTGCATTGGGTTGCAGGGTTTTTTGAAACCAGTGCTTGTGTAAGCAGCGTATGTAACACTAAATACAGTGGTCACATTTCCTCCACACACACTGCCCCTAACATACATTGACAACCTATTTTCTTTACTTGCAATAATACAGAATAATAAATAAACTCTAGATTTATTTTTTTCTTATTTAAAGATCTGAAAGCCTGATCAAGCCCCAACCACCAATCTGTGCAATTAGAAAGATTTAATTTTACTTTCTAGCCTGAGCTACAAGCATGTGAAACCTGCATCAGATCTGGGTGATAAAACTGTTCTTAAAAATTCACTGCCCTGCTCTCAGCCTGCCTTACTAAGCACCAAAAACATTTGCAAGTATCAGATTATTCCTGTATTTGATCTGGCCATGATACTTAACACATCCTGAGAGAGAAAGTATATGAAATTGCTTTTATATATTGACTTTACCCATTCTTGGGCAAGTCTGGTGCTGGATGTCCTTACAGAAAAAAAAGCCCAAAAGAAGATCCGGTAACACCTTCAGAAGTACCTTATATGAGATCCCTTTTATTGACATCAAAGCATGCTACCTCGGCAGGCAGTTAATAAACAACACGTATTTAAATTCAGCTCATCTGAAAGGACTAGCCTACCCTGCAAGGACGAGAAAGCCAAGTGGGTTTTTCACTAACTGTAATTCCTGGTTTGAGGTTATTCACAGAATCACAAGGTTGGAAGAGACCTCCAAGATCACAGAGTCCAACCCATGCCCTAATACCTCAACTAGACCATGGCACCAAGTGCCACACCCAGTCTTTTCTTAAATACATCCAGGGATGGTGACTCTACCACCTCTCCAGGCAGACCATTCCAGTACTTGATCACTCTTTCTGTGAAAAACTTCTTCCTAATGCCCAGCCTATATTTCCCTTGGTGCAGCTTGAGACTGTGCCCTCTCATTCTGTCAGTGCTGCCTGGTGAAAGAGACTGATCCCCACCTGGCTAGAGCCACCTTTCAGGGAGTTGCAGAAAGTGGTAAGGTCACCTCTGAGTCTCCTTTTCTCCAGGCTAAACACTCCCAGCTCCCTCAGCTGTTCCTCACAGGGTCTGTGTTCCCAGCCCCTCTCCAGCCCCGTTGCCTCCTCTGGGCGCGCTCGAGCATCTCCACGTCCTTCCCAAACTGAGGGGCCAGGACTGGACACAGCACTCGAGGTGTGGCCTCACCGGTGCTGAGTACAGGGGAAGAATGAACCCCCTGCTCCTGCTGGCCCCACTATTCCTGATCCAGGCCAGGATGCCGTTGGTCTTCCTGGCCACCTGGGCACACTGCTGGCTCATGTTCAGCTGGCTGTCGCCCAGCACCCGCAGGTTCAGTCTGTAGTAAGATTAAATCTTCGGTCTCTTAGAGGGCTAGCCCACCCTGCAGTAAGGACAGAGACAAGCTGATTTGACTGAATTACAAGCTGATTTGATATAATTAGTGGCTTGAGATTGTTCTGTCTGTGTAATAGGATTAATTTGGGGGTCTCCATATGGATCACTTTACATTCCCTGTTGGAGTGCCCAGAAAGGGTGGGCTGAGTGAGGAAGACAGGTGAAATTTCCCAATTAAATAGCAAAGTTTAATCATGAGGTGGTAGAGAAGCTTGTGATGGTACCTACTCTTCGTCTAGATTTTGAGATCTGGCAGTAAGGCCCCTCTAACTCCCAGGGAACACAGATAAACTGTGCTTTGGTCTTCTGTTTTAGGAAGTGGCTGATAAAGAGATCGCGGCCCTGCCTCGGGACAGCTGCCCTGTGAGGATCCGGAACCGGTGTGTCCTGACATCCCGCCCTCGAGGGGTGAAGCGCCATTGGAGGCTCAGCAGAATCGTTTTCCGCCACTTTGCTGACCACGCTCAGGTGTCTGGTGTACAGAGAGCCATGTGGTAATAATCACCACGTGGATGTGCATTCAGGCAGAAGAAACCAGGCTCATTTCTGTGTGTAATTAAAGCAAGACTGTCCTGCCTCAGAGTCTAGCATCAATGTCAAACTAATAAGGGAAGGATGAGAAGTTGTGCTGATTCATTGAACTCACTGGATTACAACTGGTGTCAGCTGACAAGCAGCAGCACAACTGCACTGAACTGCTCTGTGTGAGAGGCAGCTTGATTGTGAGAAAAAAGTCACTACATGATGGTTGCAAAATTAAGCTGAGGTTTGTGGTATGGGCAACGTTAGAAATAAAGACATACAGCACAAGGCTTGTTTAAGCATTTTTTTTTTGCCACCGTAGGGTAAGTTCATCATGGTAATTTGGGTGAAAGCATCAGAACTGCACAACGGGACAAAGTGGTAATCTGCTGTGAACAAGGGCAAGCACAGAGTGGGAATAAAACATGCCCTCAAGTTTAGATACTCTTGCTGTGCTAACTAAATATATACACATATTAATGAGCAGACAAAGTGATAGAAACTACACTGTGCTGTTATTTCTCCTGTTTATAGTGCAGTGCTTGGTCCAATGCTTCAAGAACAAGGTAGCAAGGGAGCCCTAGTCTAGACCCTAACAGGAGAGTAATGGCTTCCTTAATTCACGGGTAACAACAAATCTGTCCTTGGGAGACACAAGAGAAGGAGGCAGGAAGGACACAGTTAACAACAGGCTTGCTGCTAAGGTCATGTTTGCCCTGTACTCTTCTTCAAAGCCGTGCTGTAAAGGGGAGGCAGTGACTGCTCTGTCCCCTTCCCCAGCAGTGGGGCTGAGAGGTGGCAATAAAAAGGCCAAATACCACTAGCAGCAAACTGACAGCAACCCATCACACTCAGCTGAGTCATATTATGGTGTATAAGCCATCTTAACATACTTCTTACTCTCTTACCTTAAAACCCTTTCGAAGCTGATGGAGAAAGTGGAGCTTATCCCTTGTTTCCTACTTTACTCTGCTGGAGCCAGGGCAAGCTCCCTGTCCAGCATCATAGCTCACTGCTCTCCTGCTGCTGACTGCATCCTGACTGACGCCATCTCAAAGACATCCCAAGATGCTCACAGCTGGCACAAGCACTTTGATTTCCAAAATTCATAGTATTATTAGACAGTAAGTTACTGAGAGTAATCATTAAATTTGAATACCACAGGATTACCACCGTATTGTTTCTGCTTAACTATCAAATGCTTAGGATGTTCTGCTTTCTTGAGCAGTTCTCCCTTTGTGACATGCTTTACAGTTCAGCACTTTCCCATTTTTGATCAGAAAGCTACACCCTGTGAAGTGAGCATGCCACTAGCCCCAGCAACCACACGTGTACAGCTGCCACTAGCAGAGGCCTTGACCCATCCTAGTTTAAGATTCTTTTACATTCTGTTTTAAGTCTCACAGCACTCCCCACTCATCTGAGAGGCTTTTTCAAGGGGGGTAAGGATATATACCCTATACTTCACTCCTCAGGAAAAGCTGAACCACTTGACTGATGGAAACGCTTTATAAGCTATTTTATTTAAATATTTTCTCCAACCTGAAATGGAAAATGACTGTCTTTGCTTGGAAGAAGGTTATGTAAACGATGATCTTTGCAGCACAGCATGTCTCACATGGAAGATCAGTTTTAACACAGCCCTTAGAGTACTTTCAGATATCCATTGGTATGTCCCCTTTGTACTGCTTTTCTCTGCTTTCAACCCAGGCCTTATTGATGGTGCGCTTCATCTCATCGTCCCCTTCCGCATACATCTTTTTTAAAATGTTCATAAGCCCTTCACTAGGGTCTGTGGTGTCATAGGCAGCCTTCCTGCAAGACAGATACATGAGAAGGTCAGGTATACCCAACAAAATTAAATGCTAATATTTGTTTGATTAGCAAAAATATTTGCTAATATTTGTTGCTATTAATCCTGGTAACGGGACTTTTGCTTTGGCAAAGTCTTTAGATCAAGGCAGTCTCAGCTTCCAAATAGGAAGAATCCTAAGAAACACCCTTAAACCAAGTACAAGTTGAGTAGTATACCTAGAGATGTTCCATGGGGTGAGACAGTATTCTGATGTGAAGCATTTTGCAGTAAACATGACCCTGGAAAGCACTCCCCAAATTAACTGTAGGAAGCAGAAGCGAAATACAACAGACACAGGAAGAGCCAATGCATCTTCCTTGTGTTACGTGACAGGCGAATAAAAATGGAGAAATGACCACATCAAGCTCTTTGGAGAGAACACATTTACAACACAAAAGGCTTTTTTTCTGCTTCCCATTTTTCAGATGATCTCCAGAGGTTAACTGACTTCTTAACACATTGCATTTCAAAGCAATTTTCTCAGGTGATGAACAGTGCCACCCACAGTCAGCACCCATGGAGGACATGGCCTGTATGACCTGGCTATAAATAATGCCCTGTCTGGCAAAAGTCCTCTCTATCCCATTTTCCAAAACCCTGTAGGTAGTCCTAGTGCAGTCTATCTCAAAAACACAGCAGATGAAAACAGATCAGCAGAGGGAGCAATTTCCTCGTGCTCAGGGCTAACCATTGGCTGCACAGACCCTGGCTGGGACCAGCATTTCTGGAGCCGGTCATTTCACAAACAGTAAACCTTTGGGAATTCTCTACACAAGATACAGGTTTAACGAAGTGACCCAGTCCCTCCAGAAAACTGCAATAATTGTCAAGTCACTTCCTCTTAAATCTCCTGTGAGATTCTCCATTTGAGTGGAGAAGGCTGCTTTGCCCTAAATTCAGGTACTTACGCCTGATCGGTAACATTAAATCATTATACGATATACATATATATATTTTAGAAAGTCTCTGGTCCCCAGGTGTTTCCTGCTGTCATTCACCACCCTCATACCTGTGCGTATGTCTAAGCTGCCTGCTGCACCTAAGCACCTGAAGTGTTACAAAATGGCTTGAGGCTTTGGATAATCATCTAAGCAAACCTAAGTAATCATCAAAAAGCAAAGACCTGCTTCGCCAAAAGCACGCTGGGATTTTTGTGCAGGCACTTCACACACAGATGACAATAATTATTTCGACCGGTAGAGCTCCACGGGATATATCCATGTACTTCTATACAATACACACTTGATCTAGAAACAGTCACCCCACTAATGCAGTTTTTGCAATGAATGCAGCCACCAAAATGCAAATGAATCTTTCATTGGTTGATTCCCTTTAGAGTTCTCACTGCAGATCGTCTCTACCATATGTCCTATGATGCAGCCTTCATCATTAGTAATAAAACAGTGGAGGAGTGGCAGCTACTCAAAGTGTATTTCTTCCACTTGCAGTCCTACAAGTACCAAAGGAAATCCCAACCTAACAATCCTCCAATATCTCAGGGCCTGTCCCCCAGACCAACAATCCTGAGAATAACTGCACAGTCAGTGCAGATCTCCCCCAACTGTCCTAAAACAACAAAGAGAACAGGAAATGGAAAACAAGATAGAGGGTTGAAAAGACACTTACTCTTTCTCTTTGCTTTCTTTTTCCACTTGAGTGAGACAATCCCATTTTTCCTCCCGCTTCTTCTTACACATCACAAGGACCATGTCTGTCTTTATCTGTATGGTGAACAGCAAAGCATGAATTTAGAATGCTTCATAAAGGGATGCCAGTCAAGATGAATAAGGTTAGCTTGCAACATAAAGCTCTTCCATACTCACAAGTTCCTGAAACATTTCTCTCAGCTATCCATTATTATGCAGCAAAAATTACAGTATGTACTCAGCCTCAGGGTAGAAAGTATTAACTTCATTGTGGACAATTCATGTATGTGGTTAATATAATACTAGTACAGACTTACAGTACCAACACAGAAGAACATAACCTGCTGCAGGAACACCATTCAGTGATTTAAAGGATGCTCAATACCCAAGACTGCCTGGTAAAGAGTGATTATATTTACTCGACTTCTCCAAGCATACCAAGTTCAGTCAGAGGCGCCACCAATTTATTTCTCCAAGGACAAGAAAGTAGTTTTAGGGTATTGCTTAATCTTGCAACATGTTTTTAAGTTACAAAGCCTGTTGACTTGCAACCCTGACCTAAATTTCACAAAGAACTCCTGCGTGCCACAGCAGACAAGGGTCTACTGCAGCTTTAGCTTTGCTTAACAAGTATATGACCACTGCTTGCTTTCCACCATGTAAAATACGAGTGATGCCACCAGAGCATCACTCTCATTTATTTCAGCTGGTTTAATTTCACTCTGTACTCATTTTAGGCCATTTCCAACTGAACTGGTAGTTTTTCACGTCTGATGTTGGTAAGTACAATACAGAACTCAGAGTAGGTATGTGACACATCTCATCCTGGAAAAATGCCACAAGCAGGAGAGTATGGATATCACCAGTCAGCAACAGTACAATGTTACTAGGTGTCTTGGTTTTGGGTGGGGTAGAGTTAATTTTCTCCTTAGAAAATTAACCCCCTGCTAGGGTTAAACCACCACACCAGCGCTCAGTTATGGAGCAACAGCCCCTTACTAAGGCAGAGCAGGTTCCAGACTTGGCTTAGGGAATTAAGCCTATTTAATTTTCCCAAGATTTCAGTCTGCTGACAAAACTCTTAATATCACAAAGAATTTCTCAGAGGTATTTAAAAGCACGAAGATACAAATGAATGCTTGGCGGTATTTTCTGCTTAATTATTTCTGAAATCCTGTTGGTGAGCTATTAAATATCCAGACACGATCTCCTGAAATAGGATTCCGGAGACTAATTCTGCAGTTATGACAATCACAGATTAGTAAGACTCATGTTCACAGTGCAGAGATTTATCAGCAGAAGGGAGGGACTGAACATTACAACCAAGTCTCCTGAATGAGCCAGGCAATGAACATGGTATTTTGTGAGGGCCCTAAATTACCTCTAACAGACAGACAAGTTGCACTGACCTTTCTAGAGCTGCCTTCCACAGAGATGGGCTTCAGAAGGTTGTTGAAGGTCATGGTATAGTTTTTCCCATTCAGATTCTTCACTAGCAGATCAAAAGACCTGGACCCAGGAAGTGGAGGGAGGAAAAGCACAAATATTCCAATTGTTACATTGTCTGAAAAGCCTTTAGCTGGAGCATTTCTTAGGAAAGCAGAGTACTTCTTGGGAAAGCAGGCCAACAGGCTTGAATTATTTTATTCCCAGGGCTCTCAAAATGTTCAAATCAATTTTAACAGAGATATTAAAAGGACCAATCCAGATTCACAAGAAATCAAGACCTTTAGGATGATTTCTACCTACAAACTTGGAAAATCAAATTTCCTTAATGTACACCTCAGTTCTATCACCACAAATACCCAGGGCTAACACTATGCGCCCTGTCAAGCACAGTGAGGTGCACTTGTAAAATAAAAACTGATACCCTCAAGTGCTACTAAAAGTTAATACAGCTGAAGTTCAAAATAAAAAAAATAAAAAAAGGGAGTGGCAAAAAAAAGGCTGATCCAACAGTCCTGCATTTCAGTGTTCCTGTTGTGCTACAAGATGAACTCACCTCTCTGTGAAATTCACCTGCACATTCTCAGCTGGAAGCTTCTGGACACCATTTAAAGAGATGTAAATCTTAACAAACTTATCTGACTGATCCCAACCTGGAAGTGAAAAAAAGAAATTAAGTTCTACCTTTCCTCCATAAGCTTCATGCACTCCAACTTCCCCCACAAAGCCTCCTAGAATGACTAGGGTCTTTGCCTTACTGAAGCAATTTTCAGAGTGATAAAAGAAAAATATGAATTATTCAGGAATAACTTGAGAGCAAAGGGAGGTCCCCCCAGGTAGCCCTGTTCCCTAAACCCTGCAAATTCTGAGAAAACCCACGTATCAGCTCACGTCAAAAGACAGCAACCTGGGCTGTGCAGGGGGAGCCAGAGCCAGCTGTTTGCTCCCGCTGCAGTTTCCTTGACCCACTTCTTCCCCTATTCCCTGCATCTTGAGCAATTCCCTCTCCTCTCACCTACATGGCGAGCAGAGAAGCCAGAGCTTACTCTTTCATTCCTGCTAAACACTAAGCAATGGAAAAATACCAGCTGGTACAGCAAGGATACTTAACACATCCCACTAAACACCATCACACAAAGATGATCAATACACCCGGGGTTTGGATGGCAAGGTAAGCATGCGGTAGCTTTTAAAGTGGGGTCTCCAGCATGGAATAACACTTAAGGCTTTGATGCTAAGTGGCAACTCTAACTGCAAGTAATGCCACCCTGCCATCTCTTCAGAGAGATGTTGGAGCTCTAGAAAAATAATCCTACCATAATTGTTTATTTTCACTGTGTACCCTCCCAGCGATGACTTTTCTTCCTCTGCCACATCTTTTGGCTTTGGTGGAGGCTGATTCTTGATTTCCAGCTCCAGCTTTTGTTTCTCCGCCACAAGGACATCACGCACCCGCTTCCTAGTGGCATTCGTGAGCAGTTCTTTAACCTCTTCCAAATCTTTCTGCAACTGGTTCAAAAACAAAGGATCACACGTATTAGATACATTCTTTGTGCTCAGGGCTCACAGCTTTTTATGACAATTTCACGTATTCCAGATGTTGGAGTTTCAGCTTTATCAGGTCAGTAGTTTAATTTCCCACTACAACCAGTTAAGCACGGGATCACCCCTTCCTCACCCCCTGTCCACTCCACAACCATAGAATCTTAATTTACAGAATGGGTCGCGCTGGAAGGGCGCAACTCCCTGCTCAACCACGGCCATCTCAGAGCACAAGACTGGAAAAGACTTCCAAGATCATAAATTCAAACAAGGGTTTAAACTTTCAGTGCTTAACTCTTCATACATTAAAAACCAACAGAAACCAAGAGAAGATGGGCGGATGGCACAGCTCCCTCAGCACGCACCGCCGGAGGGGGACACCTCCACAGCCCTCAGCGAAATCGGGGACTGACGGCTCCCGGCCTCCCGGCCGGGGACACACCGCTGCCCCTCACACAGGGCCCCGCCAGCGCCCGGGGAGCAACACCGGGAATCGCCTCACCTCCTCCCGCGCCACGGCCATGGCAGCTCCCCGCGGAACCTCTGGAACCTTCCGGCCGTAGGAAGTGACGCGCCGCCAGCAGCCCCGCCTGCACCGCCCGTGAGAAGGCAGGATCAGGAGCTTCCCCGCCCTCAGGACTCTGAGGGACAGATGCGACCAGGAGCTTCTCCCCCAATCGGGCTCTGAGGGACTGGCGAGATCAGGAGCTTCCTCGCCCCCCGCCGGGCTCTGAGGGACGGGCGGGATCAGGATCTTTCCCGCCCCCCGTGCTCTGAGGGATGGGCGGGATCGGGAGCTTGTCCCTCCGCCGGGCTCTGAGGGACGGGCGGGATCGGGAGTTTTCCCGGCCCCCGTGCTCTGAGGGACGGGCGGGATCGGGATCTTTCCCCGGCCCCCGTGCTCTGAGGGACGGGCGGGATCGGGATCTTTCCCCGGCCCCCGTGCTCTGAGGGACGGGCGCGCTGCTCAGTGTGAGGGACAGCTGAGGCGAGCTCGGGCTGGGTTTTAGTTTGGCGATCAGAAATCTCCGCTTCATTCTACGGCAGATTCCCCTGAGCTCGTCGCTGTCAAGGTCCTCGAATAATTTTGCAAAATAAAGTGTTGTTTTCCGTCTCCAGGCAAAGAGTATCAGGCTCATGTGGTGGGGGTAAATAGTGATCAAAGGTGAAGAAATATTTTCCCGGCCTTTAAAGGAAGATGGGCTTATAAACTTAATGCCCTGTTCTGTGTCCAGCAAGGTTTAAGCTTTCAAGCTCTAAGATTGCATCAATTAAAAACCAGCAAAGTTGGGCGGATGGCACAGTGCCCTCAACACACACCACCGCAGAGAGAGACCCCCACACGTAATGAATACTAAGTTTTCTACAACAAACCCTGAGAGCACGTTACTGTTGGGAAACTGTTCCTGACATGTAATATCACAATGTGTATTTTGGGAGTGACTTTGAGAGTAAAAGACTTAGTTATCAAACAATTTACAAGGAAAATAGCTTTTATTTACAGAGCATTTGGCTATATGCATGTGAAAACATGCTGCCAAAATTCTCTTTTAAGCATTTTCCTCATCAAAAGAAAAACATGACTGTTGATGCTGTTACTAAATCAGCACAGTGAGCACCACCAAAAAAAAAAAAGTTTCTATAGCCCCACTGGGCATTAAAATTTCCCTGAAAGAAAACAATAAGACAATTCTGGCCTTGTTTTCTTTCTGGGGGAAAAAAATGGCAGGAATGTAGAGGAGGCAGCGTTTGCCCCCAGCTGTCCTTTATAAACAGTGTGACAAGGCAGAACACAGCCCTTCAGTGCTGAAAAAGTCAATTTCTCTAGAGCAAGGTGCCAGTTATAACACCTCTTTTACCAAACTGAGGAATGTCAGTTCATTTGCTGACACATGGGCTTAGGGTCTGGGTTTTTTCTCTTCTAAAGTGAACACACAGGAATTAATCTGTAAAGAGATCTGTAGAGGTAGGGAGGGAAGAAGAAATTCGACGAAAATGAATTCATAGAAGCCCTGAAGCCAAAGATTTATGTTCAAGTTGGCATTCCCTAAAGTGGTTTTAACAGATGTACTGAGGTGTTTATTATAACCCTCTGCTGCAGTGCTTCAGGATCTGCAGTGGAGAAAAGATCTGCAAAATTAACTGTGGTTATTCTAAATTTTCATAGGACAAAGCGTAAGCCTGACCATCTTCAGGAATAGCATTTGGAGACAAGATAGTTGATTTTATCCAGGAAATACCATATGGTCAGCTGGAATTTACTCTTATGGCATGTTTTTTGGTTTTATTTTTAGATTCATTAAGGGCAGTTGCTTATTCAGGAATTACTTCCTTATAATTTTTTCTGTGTAGCAGCAACTGAAACAAGGAAAAATTTTGTGTCTTTTAATTTAGCTGCTAATCTTTGAGTTTCTCCACACTCAGTTGTGATCTTATATTAGCAAGTGCTTATTTTTACAATTTAAATTGGTATTTCTTTCTAACTTAAGTTCTGGCTAGAGGAGAAAATGCTTTAGTTAACAGGAATGCATTTGAAGTGAGCCTGTAATTTGCTTTTTTTCCTTGAGTTTTTTGGTTTTTTTTTTAACGTGTTTATTTAGTTTCCTTAAATGATGAGCATTTCTGTACACAAGGCACTTCCCTTGGAGTGGCAGCTTCCATGTGGAAGAATTGTCACTCTTGTCATGTAAAACCAAGCTCCACATAGCTCTCCTTTGCAGAAAGCTGCAACAGCATCTGGATGCTGCCTCCTCTCCTGACAAACACTTTGCATAGTGATGTGGAGGTAAATCCATACAAAATGTTATGGCTGGTAAATTTAATCTTCAGCTTTTGTCCCTCTTTGCCTTATCTTCCCCTGAAGCGCTGTGTGCTTTTGCTGTTATCTGGGAACAACGCCTGTTCATCTCAGTTAATAGAAAAGAAATCCTAGAGCAGTTGCTCACATGGAAAAATGGTTTTATAAAGCATTTGGATACTTTTGACTGCGGCACATTCTGCTCTGTCTTGTTTTTGCTCAGCCCTGCCTCTCTCTCTGTCACTCTGCCAGTTTCTTGCTGTTTGCTTCTGCCCCCTCGTCTGCTCCTGCAGGCACGCTGCCTCAAGGCTTGTGTACTCAGGAAAGCGTGAAGACCTTAACAACAACTATTGTCCCACTGCTGAGTATCACCAACCTTTAGGAAAAGCATTCTCTGCGCTGGAAGCCTCAGACTGGCATGTGGAGCGGAGGACCAGGGAGAGCCCTTAGCTCTCTGGCACATCTCCCTGTGAACAGGTACATTATCCTAAGGAAGGGCTGGAACTAGCCTGCACCCCCTTTGGACAGCCAACCTGCCAAGTCACTGTGCCACAGTGCAACAGAGCTGCTGGTGAGAACTGCGTCATAAAACCTGACACAGCAGCTGCTTCTTCCTGCAAACATTTAAGCTGCTTCTTAAGTAAATGGCTTAGGAAAGTAAGCACCTTATTCCCAAGCTGTTTTCCATTTCCATTTATTTTACAAGGCATCATTCACACAATGATAACAAGGTACTGATCTGAACAATTCTGTAACAATTAAAAAAGTAAACATTTGTTGTGACCATGTACATTGAATTGCACTTTTAATAACAAGCATTACACTTACATTTTCGTGTCGTACTTTATATAATACATGGATGTGTTACCTAAGTAGTGATAGTACTGAAAGGTTCTCAGAAATCTGACCTCTCTGTGATGCTCTTTTCTTCCTAACTCTTTGGGATTTGTGAATTTGGAACACACACAGGTCACAAAGGCAACCCTAAATCTGGAAAACTTCATTGTCATGGAGTCAGATTTGAAGCTGCTCTGTTTTCAGTGTGCTGGAGTGAATCTACCTTAATGGCAGACACAGAGGAAGATGGATTATGGTTCATTAGAAACTTTTCTGCATTCATATGTCATCTTTTCCCAATTCAAAGAAGTCAGAGAATCTTCTTCCATGGGAAAACAAGAGTTCCCAAGGCTCAAGAGAGCTCCTGGCACAGCTTTCGAGGGTGGTATAGCAGAACTGCAAACCCAGGGATTACTGAAAGACAGGAATGGAGATCTGAAGAAAAATCTGGGAACATCTGCTTTGGTCTGCATTGGTAGTACCATCCATGTATTATAAAAAATACAAAAATAAGAGAAACTGTAAGGAAATTAGTACAGCCCAGGATTCTGGTGGTATCAAATCACAAATGAAATTTATGATACCAAATCCTTTTGATGTATTTATCCCCTTGTTGTTCAGTTTCTTATATATTATTCTATATGTAAGATATAGTTCTCCAAAGATACATATATATTCCTTTACAGGTTAAATAAAAGCAAGTCCCACTGAATAAGAAAAATAATAAAAAGTAATATCCTAATTCTCTACCCATTTTTTGTTTTTCAGGTAAAAATAGCATGAAATACATTCAGTAGCAAAGCCATTGGGACCCAGGAGAAATGGAGAGCCCTGTATTCCTGGAGAATTGACCTGTATGAGTTAAGTCACAATCCTGAAATAAATTGTGTAGACTTCTGACCCAGGAAAGATAAGATCTTGATCAATGCTGAACATTATTTATCCAGTTGCAAATTCCCACTGGTGGCTCTTCCCAAAAGCCACCAGTGGATTAGCTCAGTTCTGTGATGTACACCTCCCCTAAAACCTGAGAGATCCAAACTTGTGTTTCATCATATCTTCCCTTAGTGTTATTACCTGGAAGGAGCTAATGGGACAGTTCCCAGTAGGATATTAGCACGACAGACTGACAAGTAATTCAGTTTTAATCTCTATGTTTGCACGTCTGGTGCAGCCAGCTCTTTGCACAGCAGCCCCTTCAGCAAGGTCCAGCAGGGACAGGGAGTGCTTGTCAGCCACAGCAATCCCTCAGACCTGAGGGGAACACCCCTGCCCTCTCTTCACAATCAATCACACATGGCACTTACTATGGTTTTCTCTCTAGCAGCTGGAAGAACTCCAGCACTGTAAGGTAAGAGTGCTTCTGGTTTCAAAGCCAAGGGTGTTTAGGCTTAGGAGGTGATGCAGAAGTTGCCAGTTATCCCTGAGTCTTGACAGTAAATGAAAATCCTCTGAGAAAATGAAAATCACCTGACTGTGGTTCTCCCACACATAAAAGTAGTTTCATGGATTTCACTGCAGCTACTTAGTAGAATGGAACAGCCGTGCCTTGATCTGGTGGAGAAAGCATGGCATGTGACTTCCAAATTTTGATACTTCGGTGCCAGTAAGTGCAGATTTTTATTTACTCCTGAACTATCATGTTCAGTCAAAGAGTGGTATCACGACCCTGAAGTCAATGGGATACTTCATGCTTTGTGAAGGGGCTGAACTCTTGCAGTTCTTGACTTTTTATCTCCATCTACCCTTGTAAACCAGCTGGTTTTATTTCAAGTTGTTCTTAACACAGTGGCAGAGATGATCATTTATCTTAAAAGGAATTTCAAGGGCCAACTAAGAGGAGTCATTTAAAATGTCTAACAAAGAAAAAAAAATACTGCTTACCTGTGTAAGCACTTTAACTTAGTTATAGCAATGTAACTCAGCTGTAGCAAATTAAATCCTCATTAAAGGACAGGACAAGGGTGGGTTTGTCCACTAGCAGTACTGATTACATGGCTGGCTACCTTTCCTGAGACTGGTTCTGCCAAACCCTAATGCAGACCTCAGGGATTTTGCAATTTCTTGGCTTCTCTACCCATGGTGTTTTCTATCTTTTTTCTTTTTATTCCTCTCCAGGTACATTTAGAAATGTAAACTAAGTGGAATAAGTCCTATTACTTTAGAATATTAAGTTTGGTTCACAAAGATAATACAACACTAGTTCACAAATGTACCATGTAACTAAATCAGCCTTGCTTCATTTAGCCTGTAAAGTGTTACAGTCAAAGGAAAACCAACTTTTTTAAGTGAAAAGAAGGACTTTTTTTTTTTTTTTGCCCCCCCCTATTGAGCATCTCAGGAACAGATTATAGTCCAACAAGATAAAAGTTGTAGTAAAAATATTCTTTGGAGGTTTCTTCCTAATCAAAGTAAAGAATTTATTTCAGAATGATGCATTCTCAATAAAATTTTAAAATAAGTTTTAGTTCCACATATATCTTTATAGAATTCAAATTAATTTTAATAAAAGTTTGATCTGAACACATAGTTTACTATTGACTCAGGGAAAAAAGGTTGATCACTCCAGACTTAGGAGCTATGTTAGCTGTTCCAGTGCCACATGGAAATAATGGTTTCAGTGAGACTTTGATGATGTTTGCTGCTGAAAAGCTGAACAATAAGCCAGATATCCCTGACAAATCCACCAAGGATATGTGTGTAGGTAGTTCTGTCACACAGATATCTCTTCTCTTGCAGTAAACTAAATTTTCCAACAGCATATATAGTCAGCAGATAGAATTTTAGCTTGCCTGGTTTAATCATGGAGTCCTGCTTCTTTCCTTCATTCTGAATATTTGTCAAGATAATGCCATAAAGCTATTTTCTTACTCTTTCAGTAATGCTGGGAAGATGCAGTTTCCACCTAAACATTAGTCTTCCAAATGCCATTGCTACAAATGCTACCTTGGATCTACAGCTGGAAGGTGGAAATTGTTTACTGCCTTTAGGGTCATTGCTTACTGAAACTTCCTTTGGGTGAGGTAACCCAGCTTCCATCCTTACAAGGGTTTGAAATCATCCTGTCTAGCAGGTAGCAAATGTGGTTTTGTTCCTGAAACTCAGCTTCCAAAGTCAGAAAGCAGCTACACTGAGAAAATGAATGCTGTGTCAAAGCTCATTCTGTGAAACATGGTGACCTTTTTCAGCAGTTCCTTTTTGATGAACTTGGAAAGTCCCACTCCCATGGTCCGCTTGCACTCATTGGACCCTTTGAGGCAATTTAACTCATTCACTTGACAAGATCAACTGTAGGGGGATAAATCCACCCACATCTTTCTTTGTTGTTGTTTTTAATTATCTCCAGTACATACTACAAGGACAAGGGACAGGACTGTACAATGGGGAGTCAGAGAGGTGAGCAGGAGTGAGCTCTTAATTCATCTGCTCAGGGAATCACAGCCTAACACATTTCTTTAATCATTCTTACCAAACTTGTCCAATCATGGTTTTAAATCCACTTGTAAGTATGATTTAAGATGAGAAATTCAGACACTTGTCAAATAATCAGTTTCCCTCATGGGCACAGTACTCTTAAATGCAGCAATCAGATGTTCACCAGGTATTCTTAAATGTCACTTCAGATTTATTATGAATTCAGATTCACATTCTGAACGTGAAGCAGAACTGGTAAGTGAATGACTAACACTGGGTTTAGTCAGTCAAGAGAATGGAAACATTTATGCAAATATTATAAGCAAGACAGTGACAAGGGAAAAAGACCTTTGATAACATTTGCAAAAGAAATACCTTCTGGTTTTCCCCCCTTTTGTTCCTCACTGTATTAGTAATTCCAGACAATCACTGTACTTGGAGGTACATTTTAAAATATTAAAGTTTTTTAACCCCTTATTCTTAGAAGAGAGAATTGTGTCAGGATGATGATTATATTTTGATCTCTACTTCTACCAGCTGACTGCCTTTTAGTCTTTCCTTTGGCACTGGTAACATTATATTTGTACTACCCTGTTGAAAATAATTCACAATTATGTTTGACAACGAAGCACAAGATGAGTATTATTAAATTTTATTGTAGAAAACTGACAATGTATGGCATTCCTTAAAATAAAAAAAAAAAAAAAAATCAAAACAGAACTAGTGTCCCTGGAAAAATCTTGTAAATGAAACAATTAATACACAACATTTAGTCCAGCAATGACATTTACCTGCAAGACCATCTTCAGACATGACACGTATAATTAAAAAAATATTCCATCAGTTCAAGCAATAGTGTAATTTTCCATGAAATAAGTATTTCTATGAACACTTTATGTTTAGTCAAAACAAATGCTTTTGAACTTTCTTACCTTAAGAGATATAAAACAACCAGACAGGTTTGGAATCGCCAGAGAAGTCTACCCCCACAGGAAAGTCCAGGGCTTGTATTCCACTTGAAAATGCTTGTTTTTATAAAAATAAGTAATACTAACCAAGTGTTTCCTAACCAAAAACACTTCTAGCCAACAGATCTTGTTTCTATGGTATTTTATTCATCAGTGCAGCACAAGCCTTTTGGGTGTTTTATTTGATACCTCCTTTCTGTGTCAAATTTGGAATCTGAATATAGACCCAGGGCAAGGTTTTTATTACTTTTATTCATAAAACCCACCCTTTATTGCACAGGATTTACAAAAGGTCAAAACCATGCAAGGTCTCCACTCTGCTTCTCAGCAAAAACATCAAGTAAGTGTCAAAACAGTTCTCCCTTTATCCCAGTGGAAGGAATTATTCCTTGGAATTCTTAATATAAACATGAATTAAAAAAGGGAACTAGGGAACTTTATGTTAAAATTCCAGCTGAGCTGTAAATAGCCTTTAAGCAACAGTGTTACAAGAACTGCACTGCTTGCATTTCTGAAGAAGAAACAATCCAAACTAAGAAGTTGTAAGGGAAGCTCATAGCAATTGTGCCAGGAGAGCACAAGCCTATCTTTGCTATGGCCTAAGCTTTACAAAAAGTGCTTCTCTGCAGGACGCAGTTGCTGTGATTAACTTCTGAGATGGTCCCAGGGCCTAAGTTATCCTTAATGTCTCACACTGTGCTTTCTAGGGAGAGATTACGCTGCAGTACTGTACGTTTTCCATTCTCTCTCTTCCTCCAGAAGAAGAAAAACCTTCTATGCAAGACAAAAATAATTTCAAATTAGATGTGTATTAAAGACCTAGTTTTGAAATATTTATTTAACATCTAGTCATATAAAATAAAGTGTAAAAGTATGAAGGTATCAGAACGTGGCTTTCAGCAAGGCAGTATGGGAAGTAGGAATTCAACATAAACAAGGACTTTTTTTTTCCCCTTTGAAAAGGGTCACATCAGAAAATGAATGAAAAACACTGAAGAATTTCACTTCAAGCCTGCACTCCTGCCTCACTGTCCTTTGCCCAGGAGGAGAGACCACTGGAAGAATCCTCCAAGGTTTCAGCTGTGTTGTTCTTTGTGCTCTTGTGCCGGCTGTGGCTGGAACTATGTGCTGCCCTCTCTGGGAGGCAGGGGCGGCTGGGGCTGCGGTGCTGCCTGTGTGCCTGTGGCCGTTTTGATAGAGTTCAGGGTTTTGCTAAACCAAGAGTTTTTGGCAGCTTGGATTTCATTCATAAGGGCTCCTCTCTGGTGCTCCAGCTCCTAAGGAAGCAGAATAGTCAGAATTGATCAAAACCTAATTAATTAACAAAAAAGCATCTTCACACTCAGTCCCTGCAGTTCAGCGCTTCTCTTGCAATCTCCCAGGCACTGGGGAGAGAAGACATTTCAGCACAAGATATTTAGACACACAAAATCATCTTTTTAAGACAGAATTTTTTTCTGAAAGTTCAGATATACAGGCATGCAGGTATGTGCTCCCTTTTGGAACAATTTTTTGCATGATTCAGAATAATTTTGGACTGCGCATTACCTTCAGGTGACCACCCTGCTGTGCTTGGATTCCACGTACCTGAATTTTGCACTTGGCTTCCACAAGCTGCAGTTTGGTCTGTGCAAGCTCCAGCTCCATCTCTCTCAGCTGCTTCTTCAATGCATCCTTCTCATCATCTGTTTCTATGCCTTTGTTGTCCGTGCTTACAGCAGGCACCTTCAGTGCCCCCTCCTTGCTGAAAATCTCACTGCAGTGTTTGCAGGTCATCACTTTACCCTGAAATACCCAGAAAGCTCATTCTTAATCCATGTTACAGGAGTTGCTGCACTTCCTGGAAGAGCCATTTTATTTATCAGACTGCCTCAATCTCAAACTATCTAGTACTGCAGTTTTTTATAAATGGCATGAGAAGAATTTGAGTAGTTCATGAAAAATTTCCAGGTTATGTTAACCAGTATAAAAATTCCTAGAATCTACTTAGCATGCTCTAAGCACGGAGACTTTGCTCGTATATTAGAATCCTCTTGCTACTAAAGCTTTGTAATATTTATGTCAGCACAACTCAGAAGAGTAAATTAAATCTGAGTAGATGAAACAGCTGGCCTGGCTTACACAGATTAAAACAGGATATTGAGCTATTTCAGCAGAATACAGGAACATCTACCTTAGAATTATTTTATGTTATTATCAATAACATTAAAAAGTCACTAAAAAGCAACAAATCCAATTCAGCTTGAGTACTAAAGAAATATGTAGAAGCTACAGCAGAGGGTAAACAACTCTGTCTATTCTTAATAACAACAACAATAACAACAACAACAATAATAACAACAATAATAATACTACTTATTTTTATTTCTTCTACTACTACTACTACTACCACCACCATTTATCAGGAAATGTTTACCTCTTATGTAGGTGTTCCTGGTAAGGGATTTAGAGAAGGGAGAGGAATCCTGTGGATATTCTGGGGATGGCCCTAGCTGTGCCATTTGGTTTAAGTACTTAAACCAATTCTACTTAAATTACAGAAACCCAAATACAACCCTTGTCCAATCTGGCCAATTCCAATCCCTCCGCTGTGCACACTTGAGAAACAACATGTTTTGTCTTCTAGAGCATCTTCTTTTTTTCCCAGTTAATCAAAAAAATCCAAGTAAATTCTGTTTTCTCTACAATTTTTACCAGAAGTATGTATTTTAACAGCAAAAAGAGAAGCCAAGTACTAAATGCACTTCAGCTTGAGAGTTCCACACTCTCTGATGCAAGATAAAGAACTGTGAAAGGAAATAAACCATTTCCTTGTTTACATCTGCTGAAAATGCATGTGGGGCTACTGATGTACTTTAAGCTTCAGTTCACATTTCGTTCTGTACCCCTGGCATTCAGCAACACTTGTGTTAGAAAGATCCCCTAGGTAGACACATTGTTCTCACCTTCACAACCTCCAGTTCATCCTTACTGGCCGCTTGTTGTTTTTCCAGCCTGGTACTCAGCTGGGAACAGATCTGCAGCAGAGAAAGCAGTCTCTTAGCTCAAGTTTACTATACTAAATCTGTGCTTTTATACTAATCTTACACTTTTCTTAATCTATATCTTATACTTTTCTTAATCTGTATCTTTTCTTATACTAATCTGTGCTTTTTAACAATGGTTTTTGCTAGAACCAACATTTCTTAAATTCTGCCTCGCTCAGATATATGCATTCCCCCATAACAACTCCACTGCTGCTGCTAATGATAAAATCCCAGCAGTATTCAATACAGAACCAGAACACGGAGACAGGGACATTTTATGGATGAGTCTGTTTATGATGTTTATACTGCATTATGTCGCGAAGTACAGAAGCATTCACCCTACAGTACTAAAATTAGCTGAAAGACAGGTTATTCCTGACTGCCTCATTAGGAGACTATTAGGAAAGCCACAAGAAGATTTATGACAAATTACAACATTGCTCTCTGAAAGCCTGAAAGGTGGAGTTTATTTGAAGGATGAGATCTGCAATGCTGAAAATTCAGCTCTTGTAACAGATTGAAAGAAGAAATATGAGAGGGTCTCTGGAATGGTACCTGTTTATACTCTGCAATAATGGCTGTGGTTTTCTTGATCTCAGATTCTGCCTTCTCCAGCTGCTTCCTGAAGACTTCCTTCAGCTAAGAATTGAAGGAGAGAAGTTACACAGTACACTGACAGAACTTCTTAAAACGTGTCATCAGATTGTTTTCTTTGTGTCTCGCTGTGTTTACAACAGCTCTACAGCTGCTTATGAAATTCCAGTTCTCAGACAAGTGTCTAATTTACTCAGTTTACAAATACTGATTATATCAGCGATAACCAAAAAGTCTGTACAGTGACCCTTTATCCCTGGTTAGAGAATTCTCCTGGAACTTAATTCCCATTCTCTGTTAAATGGTGCTACATCATGGTCCACAGAACACAAAAAACCCCATTACTATTAAGTGGGGTTTACTGATTTAGTTTTTGTTTTTCTGCACACTGTTCACAGCAGTTTTGGCCAGATTGTTTGTTTGTTTGGAGATGGAACAAGAAGAAGAATCTCTCAACACTATCACTGTCATCTCCATAACAGGAGAAAAAAACCTTTTTGGGTCTATAGCACTGAGAGGAAATACAGCTAACTCATCTCTCCTTCAGAATCACTCCACTTGGAGAGCCCTTTCTGTAGGGAAAAAAGCCTCACTGCCTTACTTATGGCAAACAGAGAGCTCCATTTTAGAGAGACACAACAAATTAACATTAATTGTTGCAGTTGCTGTTGCCAAATAGCAAAAATAAAAATCAGGGTATCACTTTTGAAACGTACATGTTAGATATACAGGATTACAGAACAAAGACTGAGTATTTTGCTGCTGAGTATGAAGCCAGGTCTAGTAAGCAAAATTCTCCCAAGCCCCACCCCTGTTCTTCTGCTGTTGGGTCTAGCTTCAGGCAGGAACATTATTTAAGCAATCCAGCAGCTGCTGAATCCAGAATGGGTTCTTACAAGGCAACAACTCCTCCAACTCCTTCATTTAGATATTTAAGAGGTCTGATCAAATATCCTTAGCTTGATATTGCTCACCACCAGTGACAACAATCACTACAATACTTGGAAGAGAATAAGCTATGAAAAACTAAACATTCAGAGCTCAGGTAAAGAAAAAAATAATGAAAACTGTACTTTGGAAAAAAAATTACCCTGGCACTACAAACTTTTAATCGAAACTGCATTTTAAGGACAAAATCCTTTTCACCACTGCAACACATCCACACTTTTCTGCATATCATTTTTCTTGCATTTACTAACTAAGTGGGAAAAGCTGGAGAATGCCTTACCTGAGCAGTTTCCTCTTCCTGCTTCCTTTTCTCTTCCTCAGTCTCCACTAGCTTCTGTTTGGTCAGGAGAAGTTCCTTGTTCAAAACATCTGCTTTGTCTTCAGCCTGGAATCAGAGACACTTGTGTAAATCAGATGTTATCTGTGCCAGTACAAACACACTGGGATATACAGCTCAGAAATACACCAGGTTCAGGTTTCAGCATTGCCTTTTCCTGCCCTCTAATGTCTCATGTAACTTTTTGATACGAAACTGCCTTTTCATTTAACCATTTACTACATTATTTCACTGTGTTTCAACGACTGTGCAAAAGGACCCTTTGGCCAATTGTTTACCTATGCCCAGATGCCACATAAGCACAGATAGGATGTCCTAGCACAAACAGTGATGTATAGAGTATTTTTGTTGAGAGCAGTATTAATCTAAGTGAGGGCAACATGATTTCCTTCCTGTGTAACTTCAAATAACTCATGCCATTTTTTAATCTGTGAGCACAGAAAACATAGCTATAAAATACTTAAGTGTCTGCACTGTACCCTACAGTGTTCAGGCAGAGACAAATGTAAGAGACAAACAGGGCCACCAGATAAAATGTTTTATGGGTGCAAATAAGTATTATGTGAAGAAACATGATAATTGAGAATATAATTTTCTCTGGAAAGACCAAGCTTATGGTGACACATACTGGGAATGTTTTGTGAACACTGTCCTCACAGATCATCAGGACAGAAATGTATTGCATTGTAAGAAATGTATTTCAATGTTTGGATATATTCTGTAGGCCTCCCCAGCTGGGAAACACACATAGCATCTCACCACCCTTCCTGTTCAGTAATGAGGTCCAGGACAGGAAATGGCTGTGGCCAAGTAACACTGACTTTGCTGAAATTACAGGAGGAAAAAGGGCATTGGAAACAAGTAACCATATAGAACTTGTCTCTGAGCTGAAGTTTGGTTTTCTACCACTGTGGTGGTATCAGCTTATCTTTCTACCACAGTAATAATAATTAATGAGGATATTAGTGGTGTTTGTGGGCAGCAGAACCAGCTCCACCATCTCCAGGACTGAAGAGATGGATTAAGGATTTCTTCATTGCTTAGTGTGTATAAGGCTGTATGGGAGAAAGGAAAAAAAACAGTGCAAGAATGGAAAATTGATGAGATTAACATCTTAGGACAAAAGAACTTGGGAATTACAAGGATATTTTTGATGAAAGACCTGTTTAAGATATACTTTGAAGGAACTACAAATCTTTCTTCCTTTCTTGTGCTCATTCCAGTTTCTCCAAGCACCTGCAGTGCAGAAAGAGAGGGCTGAACGTGTGGTTCTCTGAAAATCAATGTCTCTGAGGCATGGGGCTCTGAATGCTGCTGCCCTCCACATTCCAGTCTCCACAGGGAACACGAGCAGTTATCAGTGAACACCCAGGAGCCCTTTGAATTTCTGGTGCCGTGCCACCTCATTATCTCTAAATTTTGTTGGCTGTACTAAAAGTGCTGTGAAAAACAGACCCACACAGACATTTTGCAATGCAACTTCCCTTGAAACTAGTCTCCCAAGAACTACGTGATACCTTTTTCAAGGAAACGTTCATTCTTTGCTATCTGCCAAAAGGTTATGGCCTACATTTTCTAAACAATCCCCAACAGAGAAGATGCAATCAGTCTTGGCCAGACCCCACTGAATGTCTACAGTGGCACGTGGAAATCCAGCTGAGTGCAGCTAAGAGTGACGTTGTCAGGAAAATAAAGGCAAAAATAATTACACTTTTAATGTGTTCATGCTTTCACTTGAGCACAGAGCAGGGCTCCTCAAACTGCTGTTGCCAAGCCTGAGCTGGGACACAACTCTGTTAACATTACCTGGTCCAGGTCATTCCGTAAGGCAATTTTGCTTGTTACAAGCTCATGGGCAAGGTCATCGTTCTCCTGCTCCAGTCTCATGCTTGCTTCTTGGAGCCTGCGGTTTTCCCTCTATGGAGAGAAAGGAACAACCAGGAAAGGAAGTTAATCCTTATAAAGAGCAATGAGCAAGAGCATGGTGTGTGTAAAACACTGAGAAGGCAAGAGTGCACATTAAGACAGGACTGCTGCTCTGGGAAACAACAGTGAATTAAGCCAGCAGTGCAAATGCAGCTATTCCACTTACATCTCACTGGTTTGTGTTGTGTAAGGGACACACTCACTGTAGTGTTTCCCTGTCAAAAGTAAACACTGACCTCTCCACAAAAGCACTTGGTTTCTGCTTGTTCATCATCTAAAGAAATCAGGCAGATAAAATCCCACCCAGCAAAAGTGAACAGGGACCAATTAAGAGTTACTCATAATAATGCTTCCAATCAAAGTAGAAAGCTGTTCTGCTCCACTTTACAAAATTCTGTCTGCAGGGATCCATAAAAATAGTCCACTTTGTAGGTGATGCAGTGCCAACTTCCCATCTCCTGCGGGACCAACAAAGAACAGCATTTAGCAGGGAACTCCCTACAGCTCGTACATCCTGTATCACCATGTGTGCACTTCTCTGTAACTCATGCCAGTGACACCAGTGTGTACTTTACAGTGCCAGGTGGAGAGGGGAGCTCATCCCTGAGCACAGGTCCAGGACTGCTGGGGGCAGTGAGGAACACAAAACGGATAACTCGGAGGCTGCAGGCCCTTGTTCACTGCCCTCCCTACCCACTCCACACAGTCATTTCTGCCTGTGGAGTCCTGTGGACTCTTTCTGTGGAGTACTAACCACAGAATGTGAGTGAAGAGCAGAATGAACAGCAGTAATTTATGTCTTTTAGCAATCTGTGACTGTTGTTCTAGAGTTGAGAAACAGAACCATACTTGAAAGATGCCTGTGGGTCAGTGGACTTCCAGGGGTTCAACATCAAATACAAGCCCTCATTTTCTCAGAAGAACACAGCCAGGTGGGACAGACAGAGGTACCTTTCTCCAAATGGATTTTAAGAGAAAAAAAAACCGTGCTGGCTTTCCATCACTGTGCATCTTTCACACCAAAACAGGCTGCAAAGGGAATCTTTGCACCATGGAAATTCAAGGAAAAGCACCACGTTCATATGGAAATTCATAGGTGGAAAAACAATAACCTATATGCTGAGATTTCAAAAAGGACTTATTCTCACCTCAAAGGTAACTTATGTTCTCCAAAACAAAACAGTAGAAGTCCAAATATATCAGTAAAAGTCAATGATATATATATTAGCACTTAAAACGTTTTTCAAGAGTTGTTCAGTGAATGCACTCCTACAAAAATGTGATTTCTTGCATAAGTACGTTATTCACCTGTTTTCACTTCTTCCTACTCACCAGCTATGCTCAGATGCTTTTTTCTTTTCAAACTCTCAATCATGAAATTGCAATTTTCATTTCTGTTGCAAGCAGATTTTGCATGTTTGTCTTAAACAAAAACAGGAGCTCTAAGAGGATGCAAAAAAAGGTCCCTTCTGTGTGGGAACTTCCTCTGTGGCAGGAAGTGGAACCTCTACAAATTTTCCCTCTTTAATGTGACCCTATTGTGTAACTAGAATAGGCACTGCCCTGTACAGGGAAGTAAGTTGGTTTCCCTTCCAAAAGATCGTACTTTGAGTAACTTGTTTTGTCCAGAAGCTAAATAAAATGCTTTTGTCTTAACGCAGTTAAAATAACCACTGCTAAAACACACACAACTTTGGAGATCTTTCTTATTTTAAATGCACTGTAGTCTGTTTGGGACAAGGAATTTTGAAAATTAAAACAAAATTTTTCTGTAAACATAATATAAGCTTTAGAGTGTAAAACCAAACTGCAGTCAGTAATAATAATAATAATAATAACAATAATAATAACAATCTCTAACACATCTTTATTCCTGTACTTCGTTCAGACCATCTTAGAAATGCTGATTTTTATAGACACGGCTCTGCCGGTTGTCAGAAAGTGACCTGAGTTCACCTAAAACTTAAGACCTGAGTCCGACCAGGTGCTGCAGCACCAATACCTTTCCACAGGGATGTTGCTTAGAGGAAGAAAGCAGCAAATTCTTATGACTTCCACAAAATAACTGAGTTGGCTTTACCATTTTTGCTGTCTTTGCCAAAAGCTTCAGTGTCTGCAAAGCAAGGCACGCAGTGTGGGGTTGAGAGTTCCTGCTTTGCATTCACAGACAAGTGGGTAAGCAAGCTCTGTGCTTGGAAATGCACTATACTCCTCTTAATTTACATGGCACGTTGGTAGTGAGTTAAAGATCTCTTACCTTGGGCATGCAGTCAATAGCTAAAAGATGTTTTTAGCTCATTCACCAAACTCTGAATGTCCAGCTGAGAGGTTCTCACAGGGCCACCTTTACTCTTCCTCCACCCAGGGCACTATGTCCGATTAGCTGGTTTGTCTTTTCCAGCTCCTCCCCCCGGTCTAGCAGTGTAAAACTGCCTCCCTTTTCAGGAGGAAACTCTTAAGTCTGCCTAGGTCTAAATAAAAACTAACAGGACACAGTAAAGACAGAAAGAGCAAACACCGCTCTTCGTGTATAGCAAACTATTTCCATAGGCTGTGAAATACGTAGAGTTTTATGAAATACGCTCACAATGACAAAGTTCAACAGATGGAGCTGGTCTGCTACAGCAGGACTCACATCAGAGGCAGCATTTTGTAACTGGCATCAGCCAACTAGTCAGACCTGCTAGTTGTCCCTGCTGTAAACAGACTGCTTCCTGCCTCCTCTCCACAGCACTACATTCACTATGACAACCATTTCCTTCTCCTCAGTATTGCTCAGTTTCTACAGTCAGTGAAATAACAGATCCCTCTTTCCCAAATTTCTCCTCGTGGTTACAAAAGGTGGCTGGTGAACTCAGGTTAGCTTTTAAAAGGAGGATACTGCATTTCCAAAGAGGACAAACAATGCTGATACGCACAAACACAAATCAACTTACCTCCTGTAAAGTCACAGACCAAATACTGCTTTCAACCATTGGTGTAAAGACAGTGAAAACAGGATATAAAGAAATTTCTAATAAAAAAAAAAATTACTTATTCTTCATTGTGGTTTTTGTTAAGAGTTTTAGCGAGAGATACTCCCGCTTCCATCACACACTTGGTGGAAAGAAGACGGCAAGCTTCAAAGCAGCAGGATGACTGAAAGGCTGAACTCCACCCTCTGCTCCCTTCCAGGCTGCACCAAGGAGCAATTCCTGAGGAGATTAGTGGCCATGATGCATCCTCTCTGTGCTGTACTCAAATGGGGCGTAATGAGTCACCAAGCTCATTAAGCAATTCTGTTTCTGTTCAGCAACACCCTGTGCTGCGTTTGGCTGGGGTAGAGTTAGTTTTCTTCACGGCGGTTAGTACGTTCTGGGTTTGTGCTGAAAAAGGTGTCGATAGGATAGAGATGGTTTGGTTACTGCTGAGCAGGACTTGCACAGAGCCAAGGCCTTTTCTGCTTCTTGTACCTCCTCACCAGTGAGGGGGCTGGGGGTACACAACAAGCTGGGAGGAGACAGCTGGCACAGCTGATCCCAGCTGACCCCAGGGGATAGTCCAGACCATATGGCACCATGCTGAGTATGTAAAGCAGGGAGAAGAAGGAAGAAGAGGGGACCTTTGGAGTGATGGCACTTGTCTTCTCAAGTCACTGTTATGTGTGATGGAGCCCTGCTCTCCTGGAGATGGCTAAACAGCTACCTGCCCGTGGGAAGGGATGGCTAAGTTCCTTTTTTGCTTTGCTGAGCACGCAGCTTTTGCTTTACCTACTGGACTGTCTTCATCTCAACCCACGAGTTTTGTCACTATTACTCTGTGATTCTCTCCCCTATCCCGCTTGTGGCAGAGTGAGCAAGCAGCTGCCTGAGTTGTTGGCTGGATTAAATCACGACATCCAAACCCCAGAGCCCTGAGTGTGAACAGATCCTCAATGATGAAATGAAAACAGCGATTAAAATTCACTTTCTGGATGTGAGCAAACTGAGGTCTTCATAAACCCAATGGAAGGAGCTCTTGATATTGGAGGAGCCCCAAAGGAAAATCCTGTGAACCTCCATCTAGAAACCCAAGAGCCTTTTACAGCAAGCGATCCAGGATAGCCTCTCATGGTAAGCAACACAGAGGCTCCAGGAGGCAGTTGTGTTTTCTGTTTGGTGACTCTGGAGAAGCATTCCCCAATGCACACATTTTGAAGAAACAACAGACAATGTCACACAACAAAAGTCATCATGATTTTCCTCGTGATGGTTAACACTCAGTTGCCATGACTGAATAAAAACAACCAGTGTATTAATTTTTGCTTTCCCTTCAAAACACAGAGAAGGCTGTTACAGAGAAGGCTATTATGTCCAAATTATACATTTATTCACACAACTTCTCCATTGCACAAAGAGGTCGACAGAGGAAAAGGTGAAACAGAACAGCAGCATCTGCTTGCAAAACTCTAGCCCTTATTTGTAGAACTATATCCTCTCCGTTTTAAATCAATTCCCAGGCTCGCTTCTGGAAATTTCTCATCAATTCAACCCAAATCTTGTTACATGAGGCGTTCTCAAACACAGAAATAAACTCCATAATACTTAGAAAAACATCAACCTGAACTCTATTACTATTTTTTCTGCACATACGACTCACTTTTCTTCCTGGCTTCTACAGGGAATTTGTAATTTATTTTAACTAAAAGTTACAAAATTTGGTGACAAACAACAATTTAGAACATATTTCACTTTTGCATCTTTTAAAAATCTGGTAATTTGTTATAGGCAATGGAAAACAAAGTGAAAACATGTCCAGAAAAACCTGCACTTTTCCTAAATAATACTTGTAAATACAGAACAAAACAAACGCCAAAAATCATGGCACTCTTTAATACTGCTCTTTTGGTAAGTCAAATCACAACACATAAAATATGTGCCGGGCAGGAAGTGCTGCGTGTTTAACACAGCTCGTGGGAGCACATGAATTTAACCCGTCAGGCAAACGTGACTGGTTACTGGGCCAGACACAGCAAAACCAGCCCATCTCCCCCTCTCTAAAGAGACCACCAAGGCATTTCCTCTGAGGGCTGGCTCACAGGGAGGTGTCTTACTCAGACATCCTTCATCACTGCAGCTCTCAAGTGCCCGTGTCTCCGTAGACCTGACAAATTTCTGCTGGCAGCAAAAACTCTGTAACTAAAAGCTATCAACCGATTGACAGCTCTTTTCCTGCTTGACCCATAGGAGGAACATGCTGCAGGGATCTCTACTACAGTGATCCCATCCAAGAAACATCCCCTTCCAAGGCAGCAAAATCCTCACTTTATTTTGGGAAGAGAAACTGTGAAAATTCCAAGGTTGTAGGGCCGTGGGGCACGGCCCACAGTACAGGAGCTGACAGCAGTGCTGTGCCTGTAGGCAAGACTGGCCTTTGCCCTTTCCCAAGCCAAGCCTGGCTGGTGGGAGCCCTGCACAGGCGCTGCCCAAATGAAATGCATCTCTGACCACGCAGGCTGCAGAGCACTCTCCTAAAGCACAAGCAAAAAGCAAGGCTGGCTCTCCACATGCTGCCTGGGAGGATCCACACAAGTGACATTTTCTTGCTGCCCTTTGGAAACACTCCTAGAAATGTCAGTTCCTACCAACCTCAACTTCACATATCAATTAATTCTAACAAGCAAGACAAGGAACAAAGAACATTTACAAGCATTTTTCCATAACACCCATCAACTGAAGAATTTGTCCAGACTTTGAAGTTAAAGTGCAGCTAACCTATTACAGGGACTCTCTAACCACAACATCTTTAAGAGGATCAGACCCAATCCAGCTTAATAAAAAAATCCACGGTGAGTTTCAGAAGCGCAAGCCAAAATCCTGGGCTGTGATTTTGACTTGTGACAGTGACTCACATTAACAGTGGCCCAAGAGTCACTTCCTATATCCTCACTTGCAGCTTGGGATAATGTTCTTCATTGTTCACTGACCAGGATTAACTAGTCAATGCGCTTCCACTGAGCTTTAAAGAACCCTTATTTGTTTTCTAAGCATTATTTTAATTCCACAGTACTGTAAGTGAACCACTAGAAAAATACTTAAAAGTTAATCAGCAGCCAGTTGTGTTTTTTTCCAAATAGGTCATACTTGCTATTGGCTCTTGGCAGCTACAGCACTCCTAAGTCTCATAAACAATAAAATCTCCACCCCTTGACAACAAAAAAGCTATACTTAAAATATAATTTTCTCACAGACAAATGCTTTTTTTCTTAAAAAAAGAGAGTCAGTTTGACCTCATACCTGTTAAGTCTTTTTTGTCACATTTATGAATTAAGGCACACTCTCTCTCACCACAGATTTCCATACTCTGGTTTTCTGAATGTGGTGCACTTTTCTTATTTTTACAGGCCGTGCCAAGCCTGTCACACTCTGTGTGATTATTCACCACTCCACAACAACTGCAACTGCACTTAGCATATTAAGGCACAATGAAGAACAGCAGGAAAACAGTACAAGGATATGTAAGAAATGTCAGTTCCCAGCTATCCTGGGCAGCGGGCAGTAAAGTGCTTCACCCCTTGCAGCTTCACCTAGAGCAAACTGAGTTGTTCAAAACAAGAGTGAGGAATAACCAGATCCTGAGCTCTTAGTGAAGTCTGTGCCCGGAGGCAGAGCCTCCAGCACACAAAGTCTATGGCAACAGAACATTAGCTTTGACAATGAAAGCAAATACATTGTAAAGATAAGCAAAGCTGACCCAAAATTGAAGAACTCATCTTCTTCAGTGAACTATCAAGCTATCGTATTAACAACTGAAACTTATTTCTCTGCTCCTTTAAAGAGGAACATGCATCACTATTAATTCTATTGCAGTAGTACCTCAGGACCCCAGGAGAGCTCTGGGTCCCACCATAATAGGTATTATCTCAACAAAAATTTACTGAAGCTTGGTATAAACAGGAATGAATAATAAGGATCATATCAGCCAAGGAAGAGTTCATCTTCCAAAGTCTCTGTGGATGCCACTGCACACAGCTTGCACTAGAACAATGTGTATTCTCTCCTTTCTGTGTCTGTAGCTGAATCACCCTTTGTTTCTGCGGCTCATGAAGATCTCCCGTAAAAGCGCAACAGCAGGAGAGTTACCTACAAACATATAAACTGAAAGAAGAAAAATATTATATGTGGCTACTTGCAGATGTCTTAAGAGTTACAAATTGTGACTGAAATATTATTGGGATAAAATACTAAGCCCAAAGGTTTGAAGTGCTTATTCAAGAAAGGAGATGAGTTTTGCCTGGCACTTCACTTCCCTAAGGTCTGCACTGGCACACCCCAGGGAGGTGAGCATGGTACACACACCTCTTCTTAACTGCTGGAGACAGCTCACTCCTCGTGGGATTCACCAAATTCCCATATAGCATCTCCCTACCTTATATCTGTCCATAGGATCTTCCTGCTGCAGCTGGCTCTCTCGCATGGTTTGGTACTCTCTCTCATATTTCTTCAGCTTTTTCGTTGGCACCTGCGGAATAGATTTGGGAAACATGCATTTAAAAATCAGAGGAAGGGTGGAAAAGCTGACTGAAAGCTCTCCCTACCAACAGGAAACTGAGGAAGCGCTGGAAAGCTGCTGCTGAATAAAGTCCCTCCGCACTGTCCCCCATCCCCTTCTCATTAAGCCATGTCAAACACTTACCAATACAGCTCACATCGACAGAAATCTTTCTGTGCTCACTGCTGCTAATTATTCAAACATTTAAAGGGAAACAAAAGTGGAGACATTTTAATAAGACTATCAAGAAGAAAAAAAAGCACTAACAAGTGGGAGAACAGGAAAGAGGAAAACACATTTTGGTACATATGATTCACCAAAACAATGCTTTAGCAAGACAACTGTTAAAAGTGAGATGAGAACAAAGGAGTGCTCATACAGAAGGACTGGACAATTCCCTGGGGGAGATCCAAGTAATGGTTTTTATTGCTGAGAGACTATTAATGTCTAAATTACAGCCTGTGACCAATGCGCTCATGAAGTCTGGCACAAGAGCCCTCCTAGGCACAGATGGAGATGCTGCAGTGCAAGAGAGCAGAGAGGTGGCTCAGAGAAATCACAAACAAGTTTGGTAAACAGCCATGCAGAAAGGTCAAAACCCAGGCTGCTTGATCCTGGGAACGCTTCCACTTCAAACGCTGACCAGAAGGAGCCTGTGTTCTCTTAAACAAAGCATGGGGATCCTCTGCTTTCCCTTCACCTTTTGGCTGGCTATGCAGTGCTCCCACCTCTCCCTGGAGACCTTTGACAGCATTACTCAGGTCACCTACTGGCAGCTGGAGAGACCCCTAATGCCACGTACCACCGTGACTATAAACACAGGCTTTCCCCTGATCTGTCATGCAGATATTCCTATTGCCTATATTGATCATGTTTAGCTGCCTCCTGCTGTGAGGACATGCCACTGTCACCTTGCCTTAGGGCAAAAACTACCGCCAGTGAGCAGAGAGATGAGTTTCTGTGTAGTTTTGGAATTATTTTCTCTTTGCTGGTTTTCAGCCCAGTTTCTCTTTGCTCTGGAGTACCCAAAGGGATCAAGCAAGTGCTCAGAGTTGCTGCAGAGGGAGGTGCAAGTAGCAAACATGAAACCCACGATGTGCAAAGCATTAACAAAGCAGCACCAATTCCCACAATTACTGATGGAATCTGAAATCAACCCCTTTAAAGCAAAGAGAAAGCAGTGAAGATAAAAACATGAAGTACATTGGGCAAACGTACAAGAAAATTTCACTTTGATGGCACTTAATAGGGCAAAACAACATGAAATGAAAGTGACTAAGAGATGCTTTTATACATTTCAGCTGAATAATCCTCCTAACATAAACCCAGCCAGCTTTGTCTTGGCTGCAGCCTGAAACTGTTGAGGCTACTTAAAATAATCATATGAAATCATTTCACCAGTGTTCTAAATGAAACAAATCCATCACATGCCCAAAGTCTGATCCATGCTCTCACTTTCACCAGAAATACTGGACTTTCATTTGAGAACCAGATGGGGTGTGATAAGGACACCCTCCCAACACAGTTCTCAGGTTCTGCTGAGGAGTTTTGTGCTCCAGTATCCAACCACCAGGAAATAAAGATAAACATAAGGGAGATTTTCTGGTGCAGCAGGGCAAGAAGGCACAACACAGGTGTAACTTGGATGATGATCTGTTCAACCAAAGATTTTCCTGGTTCTTGATGCTTTTCATTGAAATCTTTAAAGTGCATACAAGAACAAAGTTTCACCACACAGGGAGACAGAGAAGACTCCTATTCACACAGCCACCTGAGTGCTTCAGTAAGAGTCCTGCCATCTGAAGAACAGGAGATGTAAGATAGATTTTGTGTCTGCGTGTGTAAATAGGGAGTTGAGAGTGGAAAGTGAAGGTAAAAACTGCACAGTCACAACCCTTCACCCCCCTATGCCTACGCGAGCGGTGCTGCTCGCCTTAGCCTGGCACTGGGTGTTGGGGGCTTCCCGTGCTCAAAACTATCAACCACCTCTTAATGTCTGCTAATTCAGTCCACCAGCCCTTCTTATCTACATGGTCCCCTTACTTGCTTATATTTCAATGCACAGCTGTGGGCAGGACCACGTTTGTGTCCCCTGGGGCCTTGTGAGGCCTCAGCTCCCCCGTTCAGCATCGCAGGAGCCATCCACGGCCACGGCCCGGGCTGAGGCATGGCCCGTGTGCCTGACGCTCTCTCCAGCAAGGAAACAGCATCAGCTTCCTTCGGAATACTGACGGTAAATAACAGCCGAAACAAGTGTCAGATCATGGAAGCATCAGGCCTGACACAGAAACAGCTTCCAGCTCTTTGAAAGATGAGAGTGACTGATGCATGTTAGTATCTATTTATGCTACAAATCTTAACTGAGAAGTACCTAAATACAGTGCAAGTCTATCTTAACGGCCTGGGGGAGCTCCTACCAGAAACCAGTCCACACTAATCCATTTATCTTGTAAACTAGAAACTGGAGCAAGTATGCCCAAGAACTTTGGCAGGGATGATGCTTCACTGTTACTGTCTATTCAGCCACATTTCTCAAAGGAGTTTGATCATTTATTACAGCACTTTCTTCTTCTGAGTACACAGTAACAAATGGAAAAAAAAAATTTAAAAGCCTATTTCCATATTTCCCAATTTAATTCCCTGAAACAGTTTGTGAATTCAACAAGGGATTTCTCAGTAAGCATCTTCATAAGTAAGTGCATACTGCTAGCTATGCTTCAGTTTTCATGGACTGATCCTGAACAAAGTGCTCATAAATTCTCTGCAAAAGCTTCTGCAATATTGATTCCTTTTTTCTTTCTTTAGCACCATGGGGTATACTGGCTTGAACTGATGGTTATCAAATTTTGGAGACTTTTAAGGTGTATAAACATTCCTCATAATTGTTTATCTCAATATCTCATTGAGTTGTTTTATTTTATTGCCTCCAAGTACAAAAGCATGTTATAAGTAGTTCTACGTAGGGAAACACCCATGCAGAGCATCTTAATAAAACATCTACACAGAAGAACTGAACAAGCAAAACTTCTTTCTTCAAAAACCCAACAGCACCAAATGCTTGAATGACTCGCTGCAGCAGGGTGATATATGGAAAGTGAGAAACAAAACCACTTTGGTTTTAGCTGACCCTGTTCAGAAAGGGCTGGAGAGATTTGCTTCACTTCCTTGGGCAGTCCTGGGCACGGAGAGTGTATCGAGCATCGGCATCGGCTCAGCATCAGGAGAGCCTTCCCTCATTTTGTGATTTCTTTAGCTGTTTACAGGCGGTTCAGCCTGACCCTGCTGGATTCATAAATCACACCTACGACGCCTTCCTCCCAAATGTTTTACTGCTCTAATGCAGCTGGAGCACTCAGAGGAGGCAGTCATTGCTGTGTTCATTTGACAGCCAAGGAAATGGAAGCAGAGATGGGAAGTGCTTTCCTGAACATATCGCAGACAACCAGAGGCTGATCCAGGTAATGAAACCCTATTACTTGATTTCTGATCTCCAGCACCACCACAACGCCAAACTGAGCAGGGGATCTCTTTCCCAGCTCCCCACCTCCTTTCCCTACCTAGCACTGCATTAACTCTCCAAAAATACATTGTCCCACCACACTAACAATGTAGCCAGTATTCTCTAATCGCCTCACTCTTAACACTTTGTCCTCTATAGTTCTAGAAAGAAAAAAGCCAATAAAGAAAGCGTGCAGAGTTTTTCTTTCTCACTCTTTGAAGCAAGTGACATAATTTTCTGTTTCACTGGCGACGGATTTGCTTGGTAATTTCAAGCTGAGGTGGGGGTCTTGCACCCTCCAAAGGGGAGCCTGCCCGGCCTGCTTTGAGCGAGCACTGACAGTGACCAGACACCGGCGGGGCCCAGCCCCCCTTGTATCCATCCACCACACACCCTCCTGCTGCAACCCCCAGCAGAAGCCCAGACTCTTCTCACTGCTGCAAAGCAGGACCATTTCCAGGCAGAGGTGATGCCTGGGAGCCTGGCTCAGGAATGCTGGGACCGGCTCGGCCCCTGCTCACAGCCACAAGCACCAGGTGCAAGAGCCTCTCACAAAACCACACTGCCCCTCTTGAGGAGATGGGATTTATGCTTGTGTGTGCTGAATTTTCTTCACCTTATGATTTAAAATGGTATCAGAAGAAATTTCACAATGAGGCTTGGCTCTGTGAGTATCACATCAAGACTATGAGCTTTCAACAGAAGCTCAGCAAATTAGCAATAAGAAATTTCCAATCACACACATCATCTTAGTTCACACTCAGAGTTGTGCTATTTTCTTCCAGTTAATACTTTATATTTGAAATACAACTACATCAAGTTCCAGGAAGGAAGCAGCTCTATTTTAAGGAATACAGCTCTATTTAAGTACTTTATTAAGCCAAATGAAGGTTTCAGTGTAACAAAATTAGATGAAAAAAACTGACTTGGTGCTTCTCGTCTGTGCAGTCATTACTATGGACAACTGTATCATCCTTTCCTTAAAATGTGGTTGGCCAAAAGCAATGAAGAGTCTCCTGCCATATCTGTCTAGGAGTAAGGCTGAAAAGTAGATAAAGCCATTTGTTTTTCTCCTGGGAGGAGGCAGTGATAAAAAAGAAAGAACAAACCCCACAGTACTGTGCTGACACAACAGACTTGTCTCCTGGATTAAAGGGGGTGAATGGGATAGGGTACTTGGCTATTGCACAGTATAATCTGAAGAGCTGTATCTCCAATGAGATCTTAGCCACAAGCATGAAATCTGAAAGGGAAAATAGTAATTTCTCACAGAACTCGATTTGGGATGGGTATTCTGCACAGAAAACCTGCAGCATCCATTTGTAAAAATTAACGTAGGATTGACATCAGCTGCCTAAAAAGAAATTGCAGGCTGGAGCACAGCTTGAAGAATTCCTGTGCTTCCTTTTGACACCATGCAGGGAAGGGCTCACTGGCAATAGGCTGTTTCACCACCAGGAAGAGCCCTCCTCCAGTGTTTTCACTATGCTACAGTATCCCGTTCATCCCACACATCCTGCATTCAACCCCACACTGTAAAGCTCATTCAGCACCATCTGATCCCTGGTTTCAGGGCACAATAAAAGCCCCAGCTGTCAGATGCTATTTTACCATCTAAGCCGGAAGGAAGGAGTTGTTCCCTGAAATTCCTCGGAAACGTACATGGTGTTGGAGAGATGTCCTGCTGAATGCATGCCTGGGCACCTGCTGCAGAACAGCATCTCTCCACCCTGTGCTTGGAAGCACGACTGAGAGAAATGCACTTTTTACATCAGCAAAGCAGCTCCACTCCAGCACACCTGAGTAAGAAGCTGCAAGTCACCCCCTTGCCAGCTCTGTATGTTTAAGAATTCCTGAAGAGAGTCTTCAGGATAACAGAAAGCCAACCTGAAAGCCAGCTGAAGGCAAAGGAAACCAGCGTTGCTGTGAATTTTGTTTAATTTCTCCGCATTAGTCCATTATCAAAATGTCTCAGTTGCAATGGCACATTCAAAGGAATTCAGAGAAACAAGAGAAAGGCAGGCTGCAAAATTTACAGAGCACCTGCACAATTTACTGTGATTCAAACCAGCAGCAGCAGAGTCAGTGACGCTGGATCATTTCCAACACCAGATCCTTTTGTCAGATTTTAATCTCTGCAATGTATTCCCATTCACGAAAATCCACTGAACCAGGTGCAGCCCATTATTCTTCCGCAGCACTGCTGTTTAAAAATCTGCTTAGTTAGGCTCAGTTAGCAAAACACTTAACTAAGAGTAAGCTGAGACAGAGAGATGTTCAGTAAGTCCCATTGTACAGCGGTCCTGCAGCAACAGAGAAAAAGAGGATGGAATTTGGATTCCCTGAACTGTAACTCTAAACACCAACGTGTACTTTTACACTGACCACAGTTTTTGTGTTTGAGAGGATGCAGGAGAACCTGCATCTAAGAAAAAGGGCCAAGGAAAGAATGTTCTGCCTGTGGCAGATGCTTTTCAGAATCCCCAAATGTCTTTCTGCAATCAAAAATTCATTTCCACTTTGACACAGGGAAGGTTTATTATCCACTTCAATTCTCTTTGTTTTAGTAACAAAGAGACATCCTGAGTGGCTGAAAAGCAGTGCTTGGAAATGGCTGAAAATTTTCTGCACTTGCAGCTGATGCCTCACAGCTCCCCCAGATGCAAGTGCTTCCTTCTGTACAGAAAAGAGCTGCAGCAGTGAGGCACACACCGGGAAAGGAACGGCCAGACCCACTGTCAGCCAGCCCATAGTTAGCATTGCAATGGCTCTGGTCAACAGGAATCCTGGGTGGACACCAATATCAGAAACATTCTAGATGGAAAATACCTGCTTACATGTCATTTTTATTACCTGCCCTAACTTAAAGAATGCCTGAACAATGAGACCTCTGCTACCGAGGACTATCCAGGCTAAATGGAACTACTTGTATGTGCCACAGTGAGGACTGGATACCTGGGAGAGTGATGCTGCCCAGCCATCTGCACCAAGGCTCTACTCTGGGCAACACACTTCCCATGAGCAGCAGCTGTTTTTCCAGCATTGGATTTATTCATCAGTTTGTACCTCATAAACATAACAGCTCCAAGTGATTCTGTGCCTTACATACACACCCCTTTTGATATACAGCATCTGATGCTGAAGGTTTTATGTCTCCTTGGTGACTGTGCGAAATCCAGCTCTTAGCTCTCCCCACCAGAGGTATACAATTCATTCTGATTGAGATCTAAACCCATGTCCACAACAATTCCAGAGCTTTGGTCACGTTTCTTAGCACATCACAGCAAGAGAGGAGAATGGCAAGCAGGAAGACACAGTCTTCACCACCATCCCCGTGACAACAGAATCAGACATTCAGGAAAAAGAACCAAGTAATTCTCTTGCATCATGTAGCAGGGAAACAGCCTCTCCCAGCTCCATGGTGTTAGGGTTCACTTCCAACCTTGTTTATTCTGGAACTAACACACACCTACAGCACAACTGCCAACACAAGGCCGGCAACTTATCAGTGCCAAGATTCAAACTCGTGGTTTTACCAAGGCTTTACTGTAAAGTAAAAGCTGTTTTTTTACTGTAAAACCCGTCTCATTCAACATACTTAGTCACAGAGTGCACAGCTTTCAGCTAATAAACCCCTGGTTCAATACATTTTCTGAAACCTGCCATGAGACTAGTGAAACCTGTTGTCTGCAAGACAAGGTTCTGATTGTGCTGAATGATTTACCCACATCTTGTCTCCTGTCACACTCTGTGTCCAGCACAAGATGAAAAATAATCTACTTCCTGAGATGGAGGATGTGTGCTAGTTGCTAACTCTGAACCATGTGCCCAGGTAATCAAAGAACCTTGCAGTATTCCTTGAGCATACATTTTATGTGTTAATATTATTTTAGATCAACTCTGGGTCACAGTATCAAAAAAATTCTCATTTGCATTTTTAAAATCAGCATCAGGTCTCTCTGATGTGTGTGGAGGTCCTCGATGCTTAAACCTGTCATTACATTTATCAATATTTCGAATCTACAAGTTACTAAGGGCAATTACTTTTTACTGCATTATTTCACTAGCAGAAAATAGATACGTTTTTAGGTTAAAACTGAACCTGGAAACATTGTGGACCTGTTGGAGTGGGTCCAGGAGGCCATGGAGATGCTCTGTGGGCTGAAGCACCTTTCCTGTGAACACAGAGAGCTGGTGTTGCTCAGCCTGGAGAAGGGAAGGGCCTGGGGAGACATCAGAACCCATAAAGGGGCTCCAAGAGAGCTGGAGAGGCACTTTGCACAAGGGGTGGAACGGCTTCACACTGCCAGGGCACAGGGTTAGATTAGATATTAGGAAGACATTTTTAATCATGAAGGTGAGGAGGGCCTGGCAAAGGGCTCCTAGGGAAGCTGTGGCTGCCCCATCCCTGAAGTGTCCAAGGCCAGGTTGGATGGGGCTTGGAGCAACCCAATCTAGTGAAAAGTGCTCCTGCCCATGGCAGGGAAGTGGACCCAGATGGTCTTTAATGTCCTTTAAAACCTGTGATACTGTGATTACATTCAGAGCTCCACAAACCGCTTTGCTATATCCAGTACTTTTATCTATATTTCAGCACCTCACACAGCTTCATTCTCTAGAAGTCTTGCCTTTTTTCTGCTTATCCAGCTTCACAAACAAAACTGTTAATACCCTAAAAAACGCCACACGTTAAATGATCAGCATTTTGAAAATACAAGTGGGGCAGTGTCCAACTCCAAGGTGTCAGCAAGGCTCACGGAAGCATGGCACAGCCCTTTAGTGCAACGACTAATCCATGCCCTGCTCCGCTATCTCGCTGACCCTTCATCTGCCAAGAAGGCTCCCCCTGCACCTTGAACGAGGCCTCAGGTTTTGCCTTACGTTGCATCTTTCAGCCTCTGTACCCGCAGGATGCCTTGGCACGGAGCTGGCAGGGAGGTGGAGGAAGGGCAGGGCTGTTTAAAATCACTCTTTGGCCGTTGATGTGGTTTAAGCAGCTGCCTGGGAGTGTCCATGGGGATGGGACCGCACAGCTGCACAGCCCACCAGCCCCCAGAGATACAAAGGAGCTGTACCAGTTCCCAAACCTGTACATCCAAGGCTGCTGTGGTTTTGTGTTTGTATTTTTTTTTAAACTTTCTGCTGCTTTCTCAGCCCCAGCTATGGTTCTACCACCACACCAGCACTCCCAGCCACCAGTACCACTTTCCACTTCACCTACGCACAGAGCTGTGCTCAACCATACCGTTTAGCTGAGACCCTGTCAGGCTCATCAATTACCCATGGACTCCAGACCTGCCAGCACAGAACATCCCAACAGCACCTTAACCACTGACAGAAGCAAGGAGTTTGTCAGGCAGGAGGGGCTGAAAGAAAAAGACAAAATGTGTCCCTGCTGCCAGCTTCAGCCGGAAAGCCAAGCTGCTGCCACTGAAGGGAGCCCTGCAAGGGAAGGAGCTCCCACGGAGAGCGAGCAGACACTTCCTCTGGGAAACAAAGCCAGCAAATTACCAGCAACATCTGGCTCCCACGATTTTCACCCTCTGGTACCAGCAGCAATAGAGAAGTAGCAAGCCTTTTTTTCTTCCCCCTGACCTCTCTGTTCTAGTGCCGTCTATTCCTTATTCCTCTGGCCATGGAAAGAATGAGACCCTAGGTTCTGAGATAAGTGGATTCTTGTTGTCCTGTTCCACTGCTGCCTGACCTGCTCTGGAAGTTCAGCCTGAGTGTGGACAATCTCTGTGCTCATTCTTGCCCATGCACTGTGGTCTCCAAGGTAATGGACAAATAATACACAATATCTTACTTATGCCTTGATATCGTAACTTGGGATTACTTTGGCAACTCTGCCTTGAAGCAAAAGCACAACACTGTACACACAGAGCATCGCCCTGGCACAGCTAACACACTGCTCTAAATCACACCATCTGGATCTTTCCAGAAGCCCACAGCTTTACAACATCAGCACCCAGCATAACCAGCACTCCACTCAACAGAGATGGCTGGTTTTTGGTGAGCTCATGTTGACACAGGTAGAAGGAAGCTATAAAGAAGAAAGATGTATTACACTGTGCATGAAAGCACAAAACCAGCAGGATTAAAAGCCACTGAAATACATTTTCCAATCTCAGCACAAAGTATGCCAAATTCTTCTGAGAATTTGGTTCAAAAAGAATGAAAGTAGTTGTAGACATTGAAGACAGAATATCTGTAACTAATATTTACCTGCATCTTCTATTAATTATGAAACTGGACTTCAATAAAGAGATAAACGCCTTTTCATATCGTTTCAGCACTCCTTTCAAAGTCCATGAACATACTTGCCACATATAACCAATAATACCTAGAAACCTATTTCAAATTTCTTCTCTCAAATGGGCTTGTAATGATGACAGAAACAAGCTGTTTCTCAAGTGCCCAGAAACACTTGTATTAATTTCTCTGATTTTTTTTCTAAGAAGAAAATGAGGAAGCTTCAGAACATTGATGTCCTTCTTTTGAATGTTTCAAAATTCTATTGCTATTTATAAAATGTGTGTTTGAGACATTGCTTAAATAATTCTTTCTTGATCCAATGACAATAAAAAGGCAGCAAGAAGAAATGTGTTCAGACATGAAGAGAAAATAAACAGAAAGTAATACAGGTTATTATTTGGGAATAAATTAAACAGCAACTCAAACTAAATGAAGAAAAATAAGTTCAAATCCTTCCTTGAATTCCATTAGGCTGGATGGTATTCTAGAGGATATAGGAAAGAAGAAGATTTCTAAGTGTTGCTCAAATGCATTAAAAATTACAGCTCAAAATTAATTATGATTCAGATGAGTCACAATGGTCCAGAAAACAGCTCAGCTCTAACCAGTCTGCAGGATTTTTGCAAGGCAGAAGTACTGACAGAACAAGCAGAAGAGATATCTGGTCCACTCTGGTTTTTATATAGTAAATACTTAAAGCAGTAGAGATTCCCTTAGACCAAAATCCCTGTATGAAAATAACATTTAAGCACCACAAATCAACCCATCTGGATGATTTTGGTCGGGAAGCTGAAACCAAGAACCCACACAAACGCTCTGCAGAGCTGATAAGGATCTGGCTAAAAAACTGGTTCCATCATGTTATAAACTGTAGGTCCCACTTTAGTCTTTATCTACAGATCTCTCTGTCTACATTTGACAAACAGAAGCCTGCCAAGGTGGGGACCTCCCTTGGAATGAAAAACATGACGCACTTCCCCCCGTATTGTTATCACTTTGAAATTCCGTGCCTTTCAGGCAAGGATACGGGGGAAGGAGCAGCAGCTCTTTACGAGCAGGTGCAACAAGACAAGCAGCAGGAGCGGGAGCGGGAGCAGCAGGAGCAGCAGGAGCAGCAGCAGGAGCAGCAGCAGGAGCAGCAGCAGGAGCAGCAGCAGGAGCAGCAGCAGCAGGAGCTGCAGCAGGAGCAGCAGGAGCAGCAGGAGCAGCAGCAGGAGCAGCAGCAGGAGCAGCAGCAGGAGCAGCAGCAGGAGC